>VYZU01020309.1:0-22204 GCA_013401355.1 Ceyx cyanopectus | reverse complement strand
AAAAAAAAAAAAAAAAAAAGGAGAATGAAAAGAAATTAAATGGGAAAGATCAGAAGAAAAAAAAACAGAAAGAAAGAACAGAAGCAAGAAAAGGAAGAGAAGAGAAGAGTAAAAGAAGTACTTTACAATAATGAAATTACTTCAGTAGTTAGAGCTTGACAACATCTAAAGGTCTCGGATCAAGAAGTCTCCCATGCAGAGGAGTTTCACTAGTGTGCATATAAATGCCCACTCCTCATCTCCTTCAACAGCCTCTGAGTCCCAATGCAGGCTGGAATAACACCAGTTACAGTGAGTAACTTAATGGAGCAGATTAAAAGAGGAATATTTGTTTTAATTGTTGCTGGAAAGCCTAGAAACTTTCCAGAAATATAGGACAAGAAAAAAAATCTCCCCTTTATCAGGTGTGAAAGTTATTAAGTGGTTATACCGTTGAGCTTTTCTTCCTTCCTGCATTTTATGTGAAGGGCAGATGTAACCTTTCCTATGCACATCATTTTGCCTTTAACCCCTGAGGCTCACAGAAGGAAGGACAAACACATGGGCATGGCACTGCCAAGGCAAGGGAGGGCACATTCCCTCGTGAACACCCCAACCATCACACCCATGGTGGTGCCAACCTTCTGGTGGCTGTTGCTGTTGCTCGAGTTGTTTCTTCCTCTTTGCTTCAAGAACTGGGTTTTCATACTGTGTTTTCCGGTTGATGTGGCTGGAGATGAAAGAGAGCAATAGATTAGGAAACCCTTTATGTGACAAGCAGGGATGATGGTCAGGCATGAAACTCCTCTGAGGAAAGGAGCAAAATACCAAACAAACCCAATAGCAATGTAAGTGGAGCAAGGCTCAAGATAGTCAAGCCAAAAAGCATATTTAGTAAAACAAGCAGATTCTAGAATCGATCTGATGTCTTGAGTAGGAATGGCTAATTCCTTCAAACAGATTAAAGTAGTGATCTATCTGTGGAAAATGAGATTAAAGCAGAAAAAAAGTGCTCTGTCTGACTGCATTTTAAAAGACAGGTCTATATCACTCCTGCTTTAATCAGATTCCTAGAGATGCAGTCATCCCCTGGCTCAATGAAGTTAAAAAAAAACCCTACACATACAAAACCCAACAACTGGTAACAACTGTCAGCTGATCAATGCACACTATTAACAGGATGTCTTACAAGTATCTGCATGGATGTAGTCTGTGTTGCAAGGCTGGGCTCCAAATGGATCAAAATATACTCAGAATCAGTCAGCAGCAAATTCTCCCACTGAAACCAGCATTTGGTGAAACTTATCTCTCCTCCTTGGAAGGCTGTTAGGCAGCTTTTGACCCATATGAGATACTTAGATCCAATATTTCTTACTAATCTCAGGGAAAGTAAAAAAAAAAAAGCAGCCCAGACCCAGACATAGCAGACAAGCAATGCATTCCACAGAGGATTAACCATTTTATGAAACCAATGAACACCAGCCACAGATGCCAAGGTGGTGCGAGCAGGTCTGAGGACTCTCATGAGTTGATGGCTGCAGCTAAAATGAGCTGCACATTAATTGTTCAAGAGAAATTTTTCAGTAGTGATTTTGCTACAGCAGAGGAACAGGTAAGCCTTAGGCAATTATATTAGTTTAAAGTCCAAGTATCCAAACAAAGCTTACCATTAAGAACTTGCTATTTTATTGTCTATTGTCCCATGTGTTTTTTTAAATAAACAAAACCCTGAACAACCAAACATTTCTCCAAGTAATTACAATAGCAGCACCCTAGACAGCTATGTTCAGGTTCTTCTGCTAAAGATCAATATTAAATCACCAGAAAAATATTTAACTAATCAAATTAAACTAAGTGAGTTCTGTACAAGATTTGCCATGTCAAGATACCTTCAAGAATTTAAGAAAAAAATTGTAACTACTTTAAAAATGATATAAACTTTTTCATGATACAGTCATTTCTCAATAGAAAGTATAATGCAGTAACAGGGTGCCTAAATTGGAAGGGACAGAAACAAATGCTCAAATTATAACTATTTTGCTAGCTTACTGATAGTAAGTAAAATAAACTTATGTCTCATTGCTGTTAATTTTCTATTTAATTTGAACATTAACAAGTGCCACAAAACACATGCATGTATATATAAAGTGACAGGAAAAAATGCTGTAAAGACCTCTTAGCATGGTATTTAATAGCTGAAAAATATTCTTGATGTCTTTGGTAAATAAATGTCAGGCCTTAATTACACAGTTTGATAACCCTGTTTCCTAAGGCACAGATGGTAAGGTCAGAAATGAGCCAAGGCAGACAGAAACTGTGTTCCATGTCTATTCTGAGGGCTATCATAAGCCATCCTATTAGACAGGAGTATACACATAATTAAAAATTCATTTTATGGGCTCAGTGAGGAAACAAAACTCAGATCTCTGGTTTCCCAGGGGAGCAATCTGACATCTAGATAGAGAAGAAGCTCTTCCAATACCAGAGAGACTCCCATTAAACCTGTAATTCTATTCACAACACAAAGCCTGTTGCAAGGACCTCTGCCATGGTTGTTCCTCTGCAGAGGAAAGCCTTCCTCCACCCAACAGCCACATCAGAACCAGAGCAGCACTTACTCTACATAGTAGACACCATATACGGGATCCTCAATTTTCTCCCAACCAGCAGGCAGCTCTGGAAATAGAAAAAGCATTACTGAAGACTCCAATGCAGTTTTTTTCTGACAGGTAACTGCTCCTGCTCAGCGTGCAAAACTCATCAATAGCTCAGACTTTGCTTCAAACACTTTTCAGAATGATCACAGCCTCCTTTTGAAGGCTGGCACAGTACAACACCAACATCAAAGCCTCTCTTACCAGGGCTGCATTAGCAAATCAGTGGGAAGATGACCATACCAGTCAATTTTAGATTTGCTTTTTGCATTAAATGAACAAATGATCAGTAATTTTCCTTTCTGGGAGTGCCTCAAGTTCTCTCCTGGTTTCACCATCATGGGCAGAGTGGCCCTGGGTGGAGCACTGCAGTGGAAGATGATGCAGGCAACAGGACAGAGGTATTTTAACAGCAGCCTAGGAAGATGGCTGAGATTATGGCAAGCAACTGCAGCACACTAACAGAGACCACTTTCATCTCCTGTACTAGAGCTGAACCATTTAAGCTTACCACTGATTTTTTGGACTCCTGTCTTAGAGATTTACACTGCATCACTCAGCTATGAGCCCAACAGAAAACTGCATCTTGAAACAGGACAAAGTGAATTTAATGTAAACGCCCGGCATATGAAATCTATCCAAGCAGGGCTGGCACACACAGATGTATCTCACTGCACAGAACTTAATGTAAAAACACATACTGCCATAATCACATGTAACAGAGATTTCCTTTTTTTAATTAGCATAATTAACAAAAAGCTGTTCTGAAGATGAAATTAACATTTGGAAATGTATCCACTTTTGTTCCTGATGATTTTCTAGACTGCATATAGTGCTTTAACTATAATTAGTGAGCGTAATAAAATCACTTTAGCATCCAACTGAGGGTTATTAAAACTGTACATATTACTTAAGGGCCTGATCCTTGTCCCACTCATTTAAACGTAATGTTCCCGTTGGCTGTGGATACTGAAATAATCTTCCTTTTAACAATACAGAGTGGTGTGTCTGTGTAACACTGTGAATCAACTCGAAAGAAGGCTCCACCACACTACGGACTTTGCAAGTGTGGGCCCACAAACTCTGCACATGCATTTACATAAAAATAACAAGAATAACATTAGCTATAATAATAACAGCTTTGTCAGATACCACAAGTTAAAAATATCCTATGCAAATAATTTCTCAAAATTTATCACTGAATTGACAAGACTGATTGTAAATACCATATGTTTGTTTATTATTAAATGCAATGACTTATTTTAATTAATGGCATCAATTGCTGAGCCAATACAATCACCAATGTCTCATTAATTACAATAAATGTAACTATTTAGTCCTGCATGAAATAGACTTCAACTACATTGCCATAAGGATAGAGATATCTCCAGACTGAAGATGAACAGCATCTATACAAACACACATGGACTAATTACTCAAAGTTTTATGTTTGTGTTCAGAATTGGCTGGGGATCAGATGAAATCAATTTTCATGGTTTTTGCTCCATATGTCCCCTATTTGCAGATATAAGGTAAGTTTTTCATTCTTATGATTATTTTTTACTTCTTGGGTTTAACATGTTTGGATTCCTTGAGACATAAGCAATTAAATGCAAGCCAGTGCTAACTTTTGGGCATGAGAATACTCCACAATTTTATCAGCAGATTGATCTGAAAGGAACACTTCAGAATAACACTCCTTTACACTCTGTAGGCCTTTGTGAGAACTAGAGGCCAAATTTCAAAGTCTTTTCACAAAGGGAACTCTCGGATTTGCAAAGGAGTCCCATATGGTGAAAACACTGTGGGACTGGCTTAAAGAGTTTCAGTGCAATTAAATTAAGAGCTAGCTTACAACCAGGAAAATCACAACTTCTGGCACCCATTTAAGTCATTGCACTGCAGTCAAAGTAGAATGGTAAAGAGACCAAGCTGGGGGGTGGAAGAAAAAAAAAAATGAATGAGAGAAGGGGAAAGTAATGTACAAATGCCTTAAAATTACTTTTCCAGTATTTTTTTCCTGCTAAAACTCTTTTATCTATTAAGTGTTTTCTATTTTTTAAGTTAAACAAGAATTTCCTTTCTTTTCTTCTGTTCACAAAAGGTTTAGGTATTCAATTTAATTTTTCTTTTCTCTTAAAAAATTTTCATGGAAGGTCATAAAATCAGCACTTTCTTAACACCCAAAATTGTATCGTGCCAAAATCTGTCCATTTTCTATCCCTGCAGATTTCCATTTAAGGAACACATCTCTGTTTTCACAAGTAACAATACACAAAACTGCAGTTTTCAACACATTATTTGTTAATTACATAGATGCCCTTTCTGACTTTTGAAACCTCTGAAAGTTCTCTAAAACTAATCTCCCCATAGTCATGTTGCACAGTCTAGCCTCTTAGCTGCTTTAAATTATTATCTATCTTCTCTACCTCTGCTGCCAAACTGAACATGACCCAAAGCAATAGATTTTATCACAAACAGGAGATTTCTAGACATTTTGCATCATTAGGAGCCTGAGCAGCTCATATGGTTTTATTTTATTAAATCCTTGCAGCACTCTGCCATCTTAAGAGTGTTTGTGAGCAGGTATATTCAATGGACAAATATCCAATTTTACACTTTTAAGCCTGGGGTAAATACACAGATTCCTATTGAGATGCTCTTGTCTAGTGTCCTACCCTACAGAGGGGATGGATGGATTCCCAAAAAAAGAACTTCTCCAATCACCTGGTATTTTAGTTGCACCCATGCATAACTGTAAAAGAGCTCAGTATACTCAGGTGTTACTGCTCCCTGTAAGGCCAGGAGGATCTGACCATCCATATGTCAAATTATACACTAAAAGCTAAATTTCTGTGTCCTTTTCTACAACCTTCTCCTAAAAAAGAGGTGACCTATTACCTCATATTCAACCCACCTCTTTGGAAAACAAGAAGTTGTGCAAATCTTGCTCCATCTCTGGAGCCACTTAAGACCCACTTGGATCTGTTCCTGGGTGACTTGGTCTAGGTGATCCTGCTCTGGCAGGGGGGTTGGACTAGATGATCTTCTAGGTCCCTTCCAACCCCTAGTATCTATGATTCTATGAAATGCTTCAAGCTGGTTTTTTGGGTTGTAGTTTTTTGTTGGTTTGGTTTGGGTTTTTTTTTTGTGGTTTCTGTGTTTTTTTTTTAATATTTAGAACAGAAACTGTTGATAAGGAGCTAAATATCTTGTGCCAAGTAATTTATACCAACATGAGCACACTTAGTGGATAGGCCATATGCTTACATGCCCTCTCCCTAACACTGCTGTCACCGACTGAGTCGTTTGAAAATTTTTATTTACACTGAAACATTTGTAAAATCTCAACACCATATCGATGGGCTGTGAGCTCAATAAAGCTTATCTACATTAAGACAAAGGAACTAGGATGTTCAAGTAAAACACTTGTGTATGTAAGTGCCTGCAGGAACTGGGGTGAGGCTTATCAATTAATGAGTTTCCCTGCATCTATTTTTTTCAACTCTCCTCTTGTACTAGATCCTGATATCAGACTGCAAGAAGGGCACATTTCCATTTCATTATCGCCTTTAAATTTGCTTTTTTATTAAACCTCTCATTTTAAGTCACCCTTTGTGAAGACCTTCATGAGAAATCTTTGCAGGTTGTTGGTGTGCATCCACCTACTTCTGATGTTACTTGCTCTGCTGCTGATTACTTATATGAGCTGCGCATAATGATAATGTACCACTAAAGTGATTGCATTCTTCTTTAAATTGTCATTTCTTTCAAATTCTTGCACTAAAGGAAATTAGGCCTCCAACATTACTCTAGGCCCATTATCGAGAAGAACAGTTCCTGCAGTAGTGTTAAAAGTCCACTCTAGCTGCTGGCTGCTGATGTTGTATCAATCACACAGAAGCAGGAAGCAAAATACACTTACTTGCAAGTCATTACAGAAACCACAGGTTAATTCTCTGGTAATACAATCCCCCAGTACACAGAACTATAAACTGTAAATACAGTCCTTTTTAAAAGCAATAATAGACCTAGTGGAAATAAAATCCTATGCAACCTCTTATGCCTTTCAGCTTTCCAAGTGCACTAGAGCATAGCTGAACAGAAATAACAACTACCTCCACCATCACTATAAACAGAATGAGCACCGCTGAGATTAGATATCAAGACAGCATTCTTCACAAAAAAGATGCAGCAAATAAAAGTGTACCACATCATTGAAAATCATCTGTTTATAAAATCACCTACTGAGGCAAAAATTTCAGCTGTTTCATTCACAAGCTCAGCAGAAGCATGCTATGCAATACAGAAACTTTCAAAATCACACTTCACTTCCCTTCCCGGGGAAATGTCTACAGCCCCACTGAAAAGGCATCACTAGCTATTTGTTTTCAACTTTGGCATCTATAAGCTTTTTCCTGGAGCCAGTGATGTCAATGGAAAAGCCCCCGACTTCTGCAGGGTCCAGGAGGAAGCAACTTCAAAAAAACTTTGCAAAATTAAGGCTCTCCAGCTTTCTTCAAACTCTGAATCAGTAAGAAAAACACTGTAGAGATGCAGCTAGGGGAAGGTTAATGACTTGTGCGTTAGCAAAGTTTTGCTGATAAATTAGACTTGTGGAAATAAAAAAACTGAAAGATGTAAAATGATACAAAGGAGAAATAAAGTAATTAAAGGCTTAAAACAGTGCAGTTGAAGTCAAAGATCAAAACGAGAGATGGATGATTTACCTAGTTCACTGTCCAGTTCCTCCGTGTGTACCCCTTCTTCTCCAAGGGAAGAGCAGTAAATGAGACAGAAAAAATTAAAAGAAAATTTCAGATACCAGCACCAACCAAGAAATTCCCTACAGCAATCAGCAGAACCAACACTAATTTTCTACAGACTGAGACCAAGCTTTCCATTTATCACACTTTAGTGACCAGAATATTGATGGATCTGATGTAGATAATGAAAGAACTGGTTCTTGCATTCTCAAAATACTTGTATCAATTGACTATTTCCATACCACATTTTGATATGGCAAAGTAATACATTAGTGTTGCTCTCACTGTAGGGAAGCTTCTCCCTCAGATCTCTCTGCTCCGACCTTGGTAATCCGTTCTGTAGACACAGATCTATCAAAAGGCCATACCCGAATACTAATTAAGAAATCTGAGAAGAAAACCTTGCATCTAAATAAGAACTAACGTAGCAAGGTTTTCAAGAACATACCTAAATTTATGTGCATACAAAGTCCAATTGACTTCACCATAACCACTCAGATGATTTATGATAGACATGAAGGGAAGTGCCTTGTTTAACCAGAGGCATAGGCCCACCCTGAAGTCCAGATGCACTGGTGAGGCATATACAGGAATGCAGCACCATTAACAGGGCACCTGGGACAAAGATCACATAATTTTTCAAAGACACAAAGCCATCAATATTCACTGTTGCTCTATTTATCATTATCTGCTCCATATTCATAAGTTAACAGTGACACAGATGATTAAAGTATTGCTCGGCCTATAAATAATAATAATGCAGTCTGAAAATGAAAGATGATGACAAAACCAGAACAAAGATGGTAAAAACAATCTTGGACCTAATACAGTAAAGCATAAGCCATATAAATGAATGATAGAAGTAAACAGAAGATGTAGTGTCACAGCATTGCTTTTGAAAATTTTGACACCTAAATTCCACTTCCATGACCAGCCTGCAATATATTCCACCAAAACTGTTGTTTAGGGCCATCAGTGTGAAATATGAATTGCAATTTCCTTTAATAGGCTAACAACTGGAAATGACCAAACACTTGTTAGGGACACATATCCTGATTGAAGAAAAAACACAAACCAACTGCACTGAAAGAAACCTGAAACAACATCTAACATTTATCAAAACCACAAACAGGATGGGATCAAGCCTGAAAACTCACACGTACACACAAACCCCAAACAAAACAAAGGAGTCCCACTGACTTCAGTGGAAACACATCCAGCAGTGATCCTTGCCAAAAATGGCCAACTTCTATGATGCAGTAAAAATAACTTTTTATTTTCTTTGCGCTCACATTGTTTTCCAAAATATAATTATTAAAAATGTACAAAACAAGATCAGAGTAGCCAAGCAAAACAGTGCAGTGCACTGCTGAACCTATGAAACAACTGTTTTTTCTACTGAATGTTAAAAATACTCATTAATAAGCAACTTAGTGAATGGAAGTGGAAGGATGTGGGGAAAGATGAAATTAGCTGATTTTAAGGACCTGATAAACAAGAAAGCCACTACTCTGAAGAATTATGAACTTAATTAAATATAAAAATACCAGCTGTATGTAATTATTCCAATATTTGCTTTCTAATTGCTAAGAGGACAAGAGCAAGACTTTCCCTTCTGCGAGGAGACTTAAAGCTGTTTAAGAGGAGCTCATCCACCCGTTGTTGACTCATCTTTTTGACTGCTCCTTGCCCTGGCTGTGAGCACAGTGTGAGGCACACTGACCCACAGCAGCACATGCCACTCGTCAGCATCACAGGGGCTATCAACATAGTGGGAGTCTTGCTGGTAAATAAAGCCAGGACAGAAGTTGTACTTCAGAAAAAAAAGAGGAAAGCTTATGCTGTGACTTAGCAACCTCCTCTTTAACTTGCCAGCATCGCTTAACTGCAAGGAGGAGGGAGCTCTGCCTGCATATGCTATTATTTAATTTTGTTCCAGTTCTGATTACCCACTGACATATCCATTTTTAGATGCAGAGCAAGGCCTTCATTAATCCAGCTCCCTCCACTCACTCCTTGACAGACAGCACCAGTTGCTAAGGGTCTGAAGCAGGCACCAGCTCAGTATGCTTGGTTTTTTTGCCTGGGCTTTGCGCATCCTCGTGGTTTGGAGGTAGGCTCTGTTCTGTGCTAGGAAGCTGGGGTCCTGCTTCATCGTGGCAGCAAAGGCTGCACAGGCAAATTCTCACATTCTGAAAAATCTCACATGTGAAAGGAGCAGAGGTTTAAAAGCTGCATATGCAAAAATCAGTAACAGCAGTTCTGGAGGCCAAACTGGAACCTACCAGTAAAAAAAGACAAAGTTGATTCTGAACTAAAACCGTAATTATTATTGAGCTGATTCAATTCAGTAGAAGGTTATTCCTATTATGAAAACTAATTTTACAAGGAAATCACCAACACTGACAAACTAAACCCTTCAATTTTTCAGATACATATACCATGATAGCATTGTGTTAGCCAAAATGCATTAGAACACCACCACCTTTCCTGGTGAACATGCAAAAACAGCCACACAGGTTTTCCCATACATGTAAGTTATTCTCATCATTATTCCCTTTTTCTTCCAGTATCTCCTAAAAGATGCAAGTAAAGAAACTCATTTAACAGTAGTGCATTTGGCTGCTCTGCATTGGACAGTGGCTTGCATTTCCAACATCTCAAGGAATACAAAATTACATCAGTGTAAATTTCCAGTGGCAAAAATCTACACTTTCAAATGGATTGTGTTTTCAGCAATCATAACACTAAGTGGACTGTCAGAATTTAACAGAAGAAGTGAAGCAATTGAGCTATTTCTGCTCAAACAATGAAATAACAACATAACTCTTTCAATCCGTATAAAGCAGGTGGCTGAAGTGTAACACAAAGGAGCACTTAGAGACTCAGTTGCTTTCCTCCTACACAGTGATCCAAGGAGCTAACACGTTAGAAATCTCTGAGTCTTATGCAGCATCAGTGACTACTCAAAGACCTTTGTAAAAACAGAGACCTCTCACTTCTGGCACCTGTTTGATTTTTGTTAAATTATTTTCTATCTCATTGACTCTTTTACATACACAGACAGGTGATTTTACAACATAACAGATATTATTTTTTTTAAGAAGAGTGTTTCTGAACACACGATATTGGAAATAGGAAAAGCAAAGGAACAAAGCCACCCAAAAACGGACTTAACATGTTACTGTTTCTTTATTCTCCATCTCTTACCATCATCTTCACATTCTTCTAGAGGCTTCTGCTGTTTGTTCAGGCACCGTGGATCTAGCCAAGATGTTGTTTTTGTGTTATGGCTGGAAACCAAAAATGGAAATATGACCTTTGTTAATAAAGAAGAGATGAAGTATCAGTGACATAAAAGTATATATTCTGTTTACTATTCAACAGAGCCCAAGGCATACTTTTGCTTCAGAAGAAATGGCATTACAATTTGATGTTTTGCAAAGTAGTCTACACCAAGTTAAAAGAATCTTGGCTCTGAGAACACAAAGGTGAAAAGTGAAAACACACAAACCAGCATTCTTAACTAGAAGGATGTATGTGAAAGCTGAAATAATACAATATTAATTTCAAAACTTCTGTCTTTAGTGGTTTGTTTCTTAATTCCAGGAGCTCTGGAATGTCTCTGAGACATCTGCCCCCTGATGGAAAGACAGAAGTTTCCCTTCCTCCTTAAACCATGCTTTGTGATCTTTGTTCCTGCAAAAGACTTTTGATGCTTGCCTAAATTTGTCCCAAGCACTAGTCAAAAACAAAACTTCCAGTGAAAACTTTTTAATTACACAAATAAAAATGTTCTGTCAAAGCCTTTGATGGAAGTTGAACAGCTTTACTTTCAGTTCTTCCTTTCTACAAGTCCCCTGACAGTATCATGATGCCAGTCCCAGCGGTGAAGGTTGCATAGTAAACAGGCTTAAAATACATTTTTCTAGAATTTATTTTCTCCCATCATTTCATTTGCATACACAACCTTGTAACATAATGCCTCCTCTACAACCTGATGTCATCTTAGACATAACCTGCAAAGATATCCCTCCAGTCCCTGAGGTATCATTTATCTAGCTTAGCCTTTAACACTGCTTAACAGTTTTAGGTTTCAATACCATAGTAATGCTATTTACTTCTCCTTCAAGGTCTCAGAGAGGTTTACAAACTTAACCTTAGCCTCACAACAGTCTTGTGATGCTGGAAATGCTGTAATGAGGGCTGTGATCCCCAAGGAACTAACAACCGACCAGCAAAGTTGTATTTTACTGCAAAAGAGGGGACTGCCCTGGTCTTAGGATGGGAATAAATAAAAGGTCCTTTTTTTACACATCCTACTACCCAATCCTCCCAAGGCAGGAAAAGCAAATATGTTTAATCCTTTTGTATGCTTCAGAGCAATTAATCGCCAAGTAGAAAACTGAATGGCAGAAATTCAGCGAGTCAGGCAAATTAACAGCAATAAAGCCAGAGGGGTTCTGCCAACTTATAAATATAAGAAAGTCTGTAGTCTAGCTGAGAATCAGGGCAGTGGGAGGAGAGCAATGAAATATTTGCATATTTCTTGCAACTTTGGCTTGCTAACCAAAGGCTCACAACAGTGTATTTTGCTGAGGAACAGAAAATTTAGCTAAATGCCTTTCAGATCAGACACTGAGAGGAACAGTATTGTGTTAGACCTGTAACATACACATATCTACATGCAGGGTAATGTGGGACTGGGATACTCTGGATAATGAAAATCCCAGTGAGAGCACCAGAAAAAAAAAAAGGTATCTCAAGAGCCAAATTGTTTCAGCTAAAGGTCATCAGGATCTGTTATCTGACACGCAGCTCTGGCCCCACTGGATCTGTGCTGGTCCTGTGCAAGCAGCTCAGATGTTCCCATACTGTTCCCTTCAGCACTGACTCGATAACCCAAAGCACTGTAGATGATGATACAGACATCTGAGCCAGCTTGGGCCCACACAGCTCATTAGCCTGCTCTCTTAATTTGATACAAATCAAACTAAATTGTTTCTAGGCTCAGGGTGTCCTTAGAATTAATAGAACTGCAGTTATTCAGTGCTGCATCCACACTAACATGATTTTCATGTTGGACACGCACTTGTGTACGCAGGCTGCATTTTTCCACCTCATATGTGATTCTGCTGCAAAAGGTCTAACAAATTATTTAAGGTGCTACTGTCCTGTATTTCCAAGAGACAACGCACGCACAGAGAATATAGCAGCCATGGGGAGGGGTTTTGGGGAAACTGGTGGCAACAGCAGAATCCTTGGCTGAAGCATCTGTAAGGAAAGACAGCAGGGGCCTACATAGGGACAAAAAAGAGGAGCAACCAGCTGCTTGGGCAGCATTTAATGTTCATATCTGTCCTCCTTCAGGGAGGAAAATGGCAGGCTGGATGGGCTATTACTCAGGCTGTGTTATAGACATTAGAGCCAGAAAGTACGTCAAAGAATGAGGCACCCTGAGGACATGATGAGGGGTAGAATACTGTGTTTGGGATAATGAACACATTTCAGTTCCATCTGATATACAGCTGATGAGAATTTGCATTGCGCCTTGCAGACTTGGCTTACACCAGGGGGCCAGTGGAGCCTCTTCAGGTAATTGAAAGTGCCCTGGAAAATGGCCCTTTTTGTACAGCAGCCCTCTCCTAGCTGGTGAAGAGCTGCTGTGGTGCCCTCAATGCTCTCAGCCTCTCAGATCTTCTGGCACTCTTCTCCGATGTTTCTGCTGCCACTGCAGCCAAAGGAAAACCTGATCAACCTTCCTTGCCCCTGTCCAGAAGTCCCCTCTCCTGATGATAGAACAGGACTGTTCCCCTTACTGCACTCATCCAGAATAATTGTCTGGAGTACCAGGAGGGGCATTAGCAGATGAGACTCTTCTATAACAAATGGCCACTGGCTTCTGGTACATAGACAGAAGATCCCAGTTTCTAAGACCATAATAAACAGACCATCAAATATGAAATAAATTCTTTACTCCCCCTCCTCCTATTAGGCTTCTAAGGTCTTGATTTTCAAAAAGCTAATTGAATTTTAATGTCTAGCTAAACTCTGTGCAAGAAAGCTCTTCTACTAACGGGTCCCATTTTGTAAGTTATTCCTATCTCAATAAATCTAGACAAGTATAATTAGAGACTATTATTTATGGCATGAAAAAAATCAGTATCATCATAAAACTGCTGACAGCACTCAGCTCTTAGGCAAAGACTGCAGAGCATGAGGTACTTCTCCAAACTTACTGTGCCTGCTCTGCACTGAGCTGTGTCTTCTGCAAACCACTGGAGCACATTAACACATTTGGCCCATTTGCTCTGGTAAGAGGGAAACACATGAAGTCCATTCCCTGGCTCTGCTACTGCCTGAGCACACGACCAGAGGAATTCTCTCTGCTGCATTATGCACAGAGGCAGGCTCCAGAATTGAAGGCTCAGCCCTTTCAATTAGAAGCTTTCATTCCACCCATGAAAACAATTGGCCCATATTTTATAAGAGTCTGTTGCTTTTGTAACCACCCTCATAAAACAAGCAATTCCCTTTGCCTTTGAACTCAGGAGTAATTTGGATGTTAATCCAATCAGGAAATGCAAAGCCCTTCAGAAGCAGTAAAGAACTTCCAGCTATGCAGCATAACTGTATACACTAAATATTTAATACACAGACACACACACACACACAAAATGCATCCAGGGGGGTTTACCCATGCCCAGAGATAAATGGAGAGAGATGGAATTAGAACAACAAGAATATGCTTTACTCTATAAAATAGACTTCTCCGTTCTCGGTGTAGGCCATCTCCCAGTTTTCCGGCAGAGGACCTAGGTTATCCTCAGCAGAAGGAGGTAGGTATTGAGGGAGGTTCTGAGATGGTTCCGTGGTGGGAACGTTGGTGTGGCTATCAATCGCGGACGGTGGGGCTGTCTCTCTCAGGATATGCGGGTTATGCTCGTCTTGGTCACCAGACTCTGCTGTGAAATAAACCAGCACAAATAAAATTGGAAATCACCTTTTTTTTTTTTTTCTCCTCCCTTTTGCTTCTCTCTGTTACAGTTTTCCTTGCTTCGCTTTTCAATTCATGAGGCACAGCAACAGATGAGACGAGGGCAGAGACTCCTTAGTCTTTCTGCCAGCAGAGACGAGCTCACTTTGCCCACACACGCTCTGCCAGCCAGGCCCTCGCCAGCACAAGGCATAAGCTGTGATCAGCTGCTGTGCTCACTCTAATAGGCCCTGCTGAGGTACCAAAGCCTTCCAGGCTGTCTGAGGCCAAGGCTCCCTGATGCAGATGAGTTCAACAGGCTTCTGAGCACGCTTACAAGTTCACTCCTGCAGTGCCAACTGTGGGACAGGGATTAGGAGAATAAACATTCTTGTTTTGATCCGAAGGGGAGATTTTCACAAGTGCAGAAGGTAGCTAAAAGCTCAACATCAACAAGCAAATGGTGAATGTCTTTAATGCAGTGCAATTTTAAATTAAAAATAACTGTCAGCACTACAGCATGTGTCCACTAGTGTTGCTCACTACTGCTTGTTCCAGCTGTCTGAGGAAGTTCATTCTATGGCTCATTACAGTTTCCTTGCAAAGTCACTCAGGAGTATTTTATGATGTATCAGGACCTTCTCCCTCTAAGGAAACATTTCTGATGCTTATATCCATGCAGTTTTGAGCTGCATTCATGAGACAATGCTGTTTATTTCCTCCACTCATACAGTAAATGCTTTCCACAAATCAGGTCTGTGCCTCCAACTCCTTCACAGAGAAATTTTGGCAACAAAATACAAATTCTAAAATTACCCCTGTGTCTACCAAAGGGATTTTCTCTTTTTGGTTCTTGCAGATGTTGAAAATCAATGACAGTACTTCCTGAGACCACTGGTCTCCAGTACACACAGCAGGCAAGACACTCAGCAAAAGACAGAACAGTGTCACACTCTGCCAAGTCCCCAAGCAGTGGCACTGAAAGAGCTTCACAGGCAAGACCTTGCCTCTGTTCTCCAGCCCAGAGACCACTGACCTCCTCAACTCACAGCCCACAGCCTTGGCTTTGGGGGGGGGGGGGCTGTTTGTTAACTGCAGCTTCTGTGCTACTTCTATCTTTGTGCTGCCAAGACAAGATACTGAAATTAAAACTGGGTGAAGAGGAAAGAAAAAGATCAGACTAGAGCAGTACCCTCCACTGCCTGCTTTCTAGCCTTCCTGGCGTTGGGTATTTTTAGGTAGAAGCTGACAAGATAAAGAAGCATGAATGAATCATCGCCAGCTTAAGACTGCAAGTGTAAACATGCCAAAGTCTGGAAAACACAAGTCACCGAGAGGTCTTCTAAGGAAGCAAGAGCATTTTAATACGGCTAGCACTACTTACATGTGAAATGAGCATAAGGAATCACTGGTATATGAGAAATAACTCTTTTTTTTTTTTTTTTTTTTGATTCTGTGCCCATTTAATGGAGGCAAGAGGCCAGGGTATGATAACATTGTGACAAATGAGCTGCATCTTCCAGCATTTCATCTTGTGAAGGAAAACAAGGAAGAGAAGTGATGCTCAAGTTAGTTTAGGGGCACCAAACTGTGACAGGCAGCAAGGAGGTCTAACAGCATCTCCCACCAGCTTTCTCTCAAAATCAGATCCTGTGACAAGGGCTGAGGTTGCTGTCATGTGACAGCATGTGAGAAACTACCCTCAGTGCAAAACATTGTAAAGCAGCTGGTAAGCAGAGACAGCCTGGGAAGGATTAGGCCAACCAGGAGTGATTTGGGTTGGAAACACTTAACAGGTAATGGCTAATCAGCACACAATCCTCAAAGCTATGTGATGGTTTGGCCCAAAACCTAAAGAGCCAAAACCAAATCTCAGTCTTAATACTTTTAAAGCTCTATACAGATGTTAGAGACAGGACTTTCGAAGGTAGGAACTAGCATGACAGCTCCCAGGACTCATCAGAGGCTGAGAAAGAAAATTGTCATGGTGGTTGGAAGTGACCAGAGGACAAGGAACCAAGTGTCAGCGATGCTGAGCACCCACAGCAAGCAGATGTGAAAGGCTTGGAGGTGTGGATAATGGTGTTTGCTAAGTACCTACCTCAAAGGGAGCTAGAAAGATGAATCCATTGCTGAAACTGAGCTGAGGAAGTAATGCTCTAAGTGCTAATACTAGGACTTCAGACATGGGGATGAGTTCTTGCTCCTGCATAATCTTCCAGTTGCAAATGCAACTGACCTCCAATAGTATTCTTCTCTGAATCTGCCCGCACAGCACTTGACTTTAGATTGGAACAGTTTCCACTGATCTTTAGGCCAATGCTTGATGGTAGCCATGGTGGGACTGAGATTTGTCTTCATGAGGGCAGTTGACAAAATGAAGAGCTTGCACCTATGCTTCAGACCTCATTCCTACTGCACATAGCCCTCCATTTGCTGGAAGGTACCTTGTAGAAGGGTATCTGGCAATTGTACATGACAGGTATTTCTAGATGCAAGGAAGGGAAAAGGACACCAACATATTTAGGAAGGAATAATATTGAATTTTAAATGTAATCCTGGTTGAACCATTTCATACTGTTTTTAACTGTCAGACATAGATTAACTCTTCCTTGAACCTTCTGTAGCTAAGAGATTTCAACTTTTCCCCAGTTTTTTCTCATCCAGTTCAATCCCACAAGGCCTTTTTAGAAGACACAACTGTGTTTGTGATTGTCCACACCCAGACATCTGTCATGCCATTCTTGTTGGCCAGTTCTGTCCAGGACTGACAGCTCTACAGAAAACCCATTAGAGACAAAACCTCCAAAAAAATTCCCCTCCACAAATCTTCCCCATGTAACTAACTGATGAACTGTGGTATTTTTGGTTTACCTGTGAAGCTACTGCTCATTTCAGGTACATCATCCTCTTCCTCATTCTCTGTATGCACTATGCCAGCATTTTGCATATCATTGTAAGACTTGGTTCGCTTTGGAGTCGACTGCTTGGAGCCAGACTGCAGGTTTTGCAAAGCATCGGAAGTCACTTTCCCACTGAGGGGCTGGCTGGGAGGCTTGGGTGTTCCATAATAGTTACCTAGGCAATAGAAACACATTTGCATCTTCAAAAGAGAACAGTTTATAGCAGCAAGATTTCTATTTTCAGTTCCATCAATATCTGTCTCTCCCCAAAAGTAAGTAAAAAATAAATGAACCAACACACGCCATTCCCATTTGGGAGTGGGAGGAGTTTATTTCAGCTCTAAAGCAGACACAGAAATATTTCTTGCCTTCTAAGTTATTCCTGTAGAATCTAAAAGGAGAAGCAATGGTTGCATTGTTTCAGTGCACTGAGCGTACAAGGGCTAAAACAAAAAGCAGTCACGGTGAATTGCAAAACTTCATCTCATACATCTGAATTTCAATTAGTAGCCTTTTTACATGTGTGCACCCACACAATGTTGTGGCAGATCTGGAGTGAGCCCTGCAGAAAATAAAAAATTCATGACTGCTATCACCCAGAGAAGTGATGAAAGGCTCGATGGCCTGCTTTAATACACATGTTCTTTTAGGGTGGATGCTGCATTTAAAAAGCAAACACTATTATCTCTAAAAGAAAACTTTGTCAAAGGAGTGAAAAAGAAAGGTACCACATGGCACTGCTTTCTTCAAAGAGGAAGCTCAGCAGTTGGGTCAACTTGGGTAGAAGTGAAGAACCAGACCTTAAGGCAAAAGTTGAGGGAACAAAGACCCGCCCACAGTTATGCAAATGAACAGCTCTTGGCATCCATCACCAGATGCAATGTAAACAGTGCAAAGTGCTTGAGATGCTTCATGTCATTTTAAGTGACCATGGAAGAAAAACAGAATAAGTGTAGGTCCATTGATGCCAGAACTGCTTGGAGGCATTTCACTGTTCTTGTTTCACTTCACCTCAAACATCACAGTAGTGCTTGACTTGTCCTGAACTGCTCCACAGGAACCTCAGGCTGGAATCAGCTCCCACAGCACTGGGGCACTTCATGAATTCAATGAATACATGAATTGAAAAGTGCAGCTTGTATTTTTTATACAATGATCTGTTATATACTAGTTTTACATAAAACTCCACAAATTTTCCCTTTAAAGAATTATTACTGACTTTCATTTGCCACCTTCAGATTCCAAGGATGAACATAAAAATTCTCCCTATACTCTCTGGTATGACAAAATAGGCTTTCCCATACAGCTCTGCATAAACCCATGTGGGGGTGCACACATGCAGCAGCACACAATTCTTCTCTAATGTACATTTGATTACGTTCTTCATCTAACTCCATAGGCTATGTATAATCTGAAAGCCTTATTTTTCAATTTTTCAGTACATAATTACATTTCATATTTAATATCCATTCCCCAGAAAGCATACAGGCTCCTTTATTGCCCCGTTACACTAGATGGAAACCACATGCCAAAGGCAGATTGTGCAAAGGCACTTTAAAACCTCATCTGTGCTAGAAAAAGGTGTGTGTGGGGGTTAATTTATTTTTATACATATGCATGTGTATTTTTCTTTCAGAAGCCAAAAACATCATTCACACACTGAGACATGGCAGTGAGTTTAAAGTTGGCCAAACAGCTCTGCACTGAACTGCCCCACTGCTGCACATAGTAGCTCCAAGCTCACCCAATGCACTCGTGCCACTCAGCCATCACATACTTGAGGTTCAAAATGACATATCCTTATTTCATCTTGGAAGCACTAGCTGGCTATCTCAACTCCTGTTAGCTCACTGAACTGCCTTTCCCATTAGAACATTTAAGTCCCTTACAAACCCAAAGCTGAGTGTGTTGTCAGCTTTAGGGTAAGGCCACGGGGATGACGCATGTCCTAACACTCACAGATCTCAACCTGCGACTCTGGCAGGTCTCCAGACACATCAGGAGCAAGGGAGACCAGAAAACACCCTAGCTCAGGCTGGCAGAGTCCATCAGGGAAGACTACTTTGGATACACATCGCATATTTCCCCCTCATTGCCTTCCAAAAGGAGAAAAAGCCCTTCTTGCTGCTGAGGCTGGAGAAGTCAGAGAAGTTCCTACCTCCACGTTTTTACAGCCAGAGTACTAGGACAGCAACACGTGCAGGTTTGTCTTAACAAGGTGTGTTTGAGCCTGTATACAATGTCATGGATTCAGCTCCATAGGAGCAGAAACACTCTGCAATGCTTTCATCTTCTGTTCATCATTTCAGAATCTTAAATGTACATTGATGCATAATTTATAAGCAGAAGGAAATTACTTCTTCTGGAAAGAGTCTCTAATGGGGATGCAGGCTCCTCAAGCAGGTTGCAGTCTCTGCTACAGAAATGATTCTTATGCTCTATATACTGCAGGACTTTTTTATAGAAAAAGAGGAGGAATAGGGAAGAGAGAGTGCAAAGGGGAAATACAAAGGTGAATAAGGATAATCTACCCCTCTGCCATCCTACCCTCTTTGGAATTTGTCCCAAATGCTTTGGAAGTTGTGGTTTGTTTGTGTTTTTTGGTTGGTTTTTTTGTTTTGTTTTGGTTTGGTTTTTTTCCAGATAAAATATGTGTTTTCTAAGGATGTTAACTGCCAAGCACAAAGATCCATGTGAGTGCCACCTACATGAGAACAACTTTTATTTATAGTCCTGCATATCACTACTTAGTGCAAAATTTATTTCAGGTCTGTCAGAGCTCTGGAATGGGCTGCCCAGGGAGGCTGTGGAGTCTCCTTCTCTGAAGACACTCAAGACCCACCTGGATCAGTTCCTGGGTGACTTGGTCTAGGTGATCCTTCTCTGGCAGGGGGATTGGACTAGATGATCTTCTAGGTCCCTTCCAACCCCTAACATTCTGTGATTCTGTGTTGTAAATGGTTAAATCTTTCTGCAATGGATGCAGCAAAGCGAATGAAGGGGCTATACAAATGTTGTTAGTGTGGATATTTCTTTCACCTGGACAAGATGCACAGCACCAATGTTACCAATCCTCCTGAAGTTATAGAGAAATTATGACTATATATTTGAGTTTCATTCCTTTCTAGTTCCTCTAGCAACAAGCAAGGCTGGAGTTCCTAGAAGTCCATGGAGAACTGTTCCTCAGAAGTAAAACAGGCCTCACTAAAGTATTTCAGGTTTGCTTGCACTGAAATCATTAGTCATTTTTCAAGCCAGTCATGTTTGTCAGTGCTACTATTAACAAATAATTATTTTCTACCAGCACAGTATGTTGTTGCAGAGGATCCCTACAAGCATACACAGACAAAGAGCAAATACAAATTTGAACCTTAGCAGGGCTCTGCATGTGGGCGGTTTGTTTTGCAGAATATAGGAAATGCAGCCATTGGGTATGACCTTTTCTTTTTCCTTCAGGGGAGGCAGATTCAGCCTGAGTCAATATTCCAAAAAAACCACAGCTCTTCTTTCAGATTCACACATGCAGGTTTGGGAAACAACCCGGCCCATGATGGAAAACTGCAAAAGTCCAACCCAGCTTCCAGGTGACATGGAGAATGAGAGTAAAAGGAAATATCTTATTCTCATGCTTGCTGGATGCAATCAGACCTATTTCTCCTCTCTTAAGCAGTTCTTTTTGAAGGTATGGCACGTGGGCCTGGGTGTGGGGGCAGACACCATTGGGAGGGACAGGCATTTAAATTTATCATCAAAACTCATGTTTAATCCTAGAAATTAGAGAAAATATTTACCCTGTGACTCAGAAATTCAAACGTGCACTATTAACAACTGACAGTGAACACCCCAGCAAGAGTTTTAAAACACTCAGACTAGACATTATTTGTTCAAATTAAATCTGTCAATATTTATGAAAAAACATACATTTAAAAATATGCTTTAACAGTGTTTTGTGAGCCACTTGTGAGCATAAAGAAGGGGCTAACTTCATAGCCAGTGTAATTTGTATTGAATATCCAATCAGCTCTAATTATTAACAGCATGTTACATGTGCATACACAAGCATCTGTCATCCCGGAGGATCCCAAAACATTTTCTAAAGTCAGCACAGTAGTTGTGGCAGGACTCCCCAGGGTGCTGAGCTCAGGTGAAGCTCCACAAAACTTCTGAGGAATGTGTCTCTGACGTGATATCTCAAAGCTGGAAAGGAGCAGCCCAGCTCCCAGATGAAGGAGATTTCTTGATCAAGACAGCAGGAAAACCTTTCCTTTTCTGTGGAAATGCCAGTTCTGAAGCAGCCAGCATGGCAGAAACAGCACTTTCCCATGTCAGACTCCTATGGGAATTGGGCTTCTAAGCTTTACCCTCTTATCAATCACATTTGGATCCTGCCTACAGCAACTGAATTAACAGCTAATAACAATGCATTCACTCAGCAGATGCACATACCATTAACTCAATTCCTTGTCATCACCTTTCACTAACCCTTGTTTTATTCAGTCTCTTGGTGCTTAAAACTTATTTAACCACAACAGAAATTTGATGGCATCTTTTGCAGTCAAGCCATGACTTAATCCATACACTCCAAAGTGCCACTCGAGAGTGCACAAAAATAACAATAATAATGAAAAAAAAAACAGAATAGCTCTTTGGAATGAGTTGATTTCTTTTCATCTCCTTATCTCTAAGTGTCAGCAGCTTACACATTTTAGCATCACGCACAGTAATTAGACTTTGGTAACAGCTAATCACAACAATAAGACAAGTTCTCATCATCATAACGCTTCTTCCTCTGCCAATTCAAGCAGTGATCACAATCAATGAAAGCAATCTACAGTAGCTTCCACCCTGTCTTGAAGCTTACGAATTAAAGCAACACTGTCAGCCAAGGAAGCTTACTTTCTATGTTTAGGAAACCTAGTAATGGAA
>VYZU01020308.1:2078-34828 GCA_013401355.1 Ceyx cyanopectus | reverse complement strand
GATGGGTTTGAGTTGGCAGTTGGTTTTCTCTATCCAGAAGCTTGGAAAGAATTTTGTTTTCATACCAATATTCATTTCTTTCCTCCCAGCAAAGCCTGACTCGTGCAGGACACAGAGTGCTTGGTCTGTTTGCCACAGAGCTGGAGCTTGTGCTGCTCCTCACCCTGTCAGAGTCAAAAAATAAACATGAAAATAAGACAGGGTAGATGATTTCCACGTGGCATTTTGATCTCCTTGCCTCCCAAGTATATTACTTGTGATGATCTAATATTTTCTATTAATACTTCGAGCAGCACCGAAGTAAAAATGTGATATTTGTCTTCTTAGAACAGTATCCTTCCCTGAAAAACCCACGTTTTTATGGTGCTTCCCTTTAAAAAGAAAAATACAGCTTGCAAATATTTGTCCTGGATGGCAGGGTGACCTAAGGAGAGCAAGAAAAAAAAAGTACCTGTTATATAAAGAAAAATATCACCTTATTGCTTTTGGTAAATGTATAGGCATTGATTTAACCTTTCTGATTCCAGAGATTGGGATTAAGGGAAATTAAGGAAAAAAAACCCTGCTTTTTTTTCAGTATGAAACGAGAGGACAAGAGGAACAATTAATCTGCCCCAGGGGAGGTTGATGTTGGAGCTGAGGAACAATTTCTTCCCCTCCAGGGCTGTCCCAGGGCAGGGCTGGAGTCCCTGTGAGCCCTGGAGGGGTTTCCAAGCCCCCCTGGAGCTGTGGTGCTGAGGGCCATGGGGCAGTGGTGCCCTGGCAGTGCTGGGGGGTGGTTGCACTTGCTCACTCTGGACCTACCAGAACAATTCCATGATTCTAAATATTTCTATACATCCAACATTTGCCTCCTCCCCCTGCAGAGGTGCCAGGCAGCAGATCCTCACTGGAACCATGCTGGATGTCACCCACTGCAGCAGCTCAGCCTGCCTGCTGCTGCTGCCTCTGTGCCAGGTGAACAGCCCCTCTCTGCTCACCTCTGTTATCCACCCATCCAGATCCTGTTTGTTTTGGAGGCCTCCAGCAGGGTTGGAACAGCCCTGCCTGTGCCTCATGCTTCCTGTGCTGGGAAATCTTATCAGAGCAATTAGGAGGCTCTTGTGATGTGGCTTTAGCTATGAAGAAGTCATGGCCAATTTAGCCACCTGGTCATTAGTAGAAGGGGAAAAAAAATGAGGCAAATACTGAGGAAAAAAAGTTTGGTCCTAGGAGACCTTTTGCTTGTGCACTTAAAAGCAGTTCTTCATTCCTGGGCTGCCTGGCAGGGACTGCAGAGATTTGTGGCACAGATTCAAAGCAGAGCTATTTCTCTGCTCAATCACCACTGCTCTGCCAGCTTCAGGGATGTACAGATTCAATACTGAGCTCCTGGAGATGCTTTCCAGGGATGTACAGATGCAATGCTGAGCTCCTGAAAATGCTTCACTCAGCTGCTCCTGTCACTGCAGCCAAACAAACCCCCTGAGGCTCTAAACTGGGAGGGTGCCCCTGTGGCTGTTCCACTGCTGCTCTCCATGAGCACCTCTGGACCTCACTTCATCTCCAAGTCCATCTGGGATCTGGAAGCCACGTGGAGTGAAGATCTGATGGGGTCTCAGCCTGCTCTGGGGGAAAATACAAGGTAAGGATCTACTCCAGTGTCATTCCTGGTCTAGAGTGATGTGTCCTGCTCATGCCAGGGGTGGGTTTGGGATCAGATGATTTTTAAGGCCCTTTCCAACCCAAAGCATTCTGTGAGTGATGGCGTGAGTGCCTTTAAACTCTGCTCTGGTGATTGCTGCACCTTGGCAAGATTCATCCCCTACCTACCTGGAGGACCCTCTCCCACCTGTGCAGTAAACAGTGGGTACCAGTAAACACTCAAAGGGACAGCACAGGAAGGCAAATCTTCACCTGACTCCCCATTGCACTCCTTTTTATCATCATTACTGGAATTTCTGTGACCTCTCCTACCCCTGTGGTTTGGATGCCTGGAGTGCAAACACACAGAGAGCTTGGGCACCTCCCAGCAGAGCCTGCTAACAGCTTCTCTAACAAGAATCACTTGAGTTTTAGGGCTCTGAAGCTATGCTCTTCAGTTAATGCTTCCCTTCCTGACTAAGTGGTCTGCAATTCAAGGCTTCTTGGTTGTTCCAGAATTGTCTCCCATGCCTTGTTTGGTTTCTGATGGAGGCTAAATGAAGTTTTTTGGGCACGTGATTAACTGAGGTGAGATTCTTGTAACTGCTAAAGCACGGAATTCTTTCTTTTCCTGCCTTCCCTGTGCAAAATCTGGTAGGCAGGACATTGGAAAGAATGGGAAACTTCATAACAGCAGCTGAAAAAATAGCCACAATGGCACAGACATGCATTAAAATATGTCCTTTTTTCAATGAGACAATGCTTGCTAAGCCTGGGTGGTCTGCTGATTGCCTCCAGAGGTTAAAAATAACTCCCATGATGTCAGCCAGTCCATCCACACAGAGAAGCCAGTGTAACCTCTGGCACAGCAGATTTCCTGGGTGATTTTCAGTTCAACAGATGCCAGGATGGGCAGAAATTCTCCTGAGGCTTGAGGTTGCTTCAAGAAGCAGTTGCAGGCTTGCAGTCCAGTGAGATGTGCTGCTTGGGCTTCGTGGGAGCTGGATTTGGTTCATCAAAATGCTTCCAAATGCTACCTTGGGGTCTGGAGAGTAATGTGCTCTAAAAGAAATCCAGGGAGTGAGTAAGATATTAATTTTGACATCAGTGGAGATTGGAGCTGGAAACAACAACAGTGAATGACCTGTTTAATAGTAATGATAATAATAATACTAAAATTAATGGGCCATTCACTACATAAAGGTTTGTTACCACTTCTGTAGGTGTCACCTTATGCATCCAGCCAGCTGAAAAGCAGTGCTGTGGAGAAAAATGGAGCTGGGAGGTGTTTCTGGAATGCACACACAGGATCTGGATTGGAGGGCAGAAGGTTCAGCTGACATTGCTCTCCTGAGACTCCATCAACACAGACTAGATTAATTTCTGGACATCTTCAGAAGCTGTTAAGATACTGAAGGACTTTTAACTCCCCAGAAATCAGATTAAAAGGGGGAGGATTGCCTAGTAAAGCAAAATGCTCAGTAATTGAAATCATTTGCCTAAAGGAGAAAGGGAAGGATCTGCATCTCTGTGCAGAGTATAAAGTACTTGGCAGCAGTGAATAGAGATGATATTTCATTGAGATATAAATATTAGCTTCTGGAAAGAGTTAAGGAACAAGGTGATGTCTCTCAAGGGCTCCTGACAATCATTTATTGATTTGTGTGATAAGAGTATATGACCTTAGAGCACCTTCCAATACCTGACAGGAGCCTGCAAGAGAACTGGGGAGGGTCTGTTCACAAGGGGACAGGACAAGGGGTGATGGATTTAAACTGGAAAAGGGGAGAATTTGGTCAGACATTAGGAAAAAGTTCTTTAATCTGAGAGTGCTGATCACTGGAATGGGCTGCCCAGGGAGGTGGTGGAGCCCCCATCCCTGGAGACATCCCAAGCCAGGCTTGAGGAGGCTCTGAGCATCCTGAGCTAGTCAGAGATGTCCCTGTGAGTGCAGGGAGGTTGGACTGGATGCCCCTTGGAGCTCCCTTCCCACCCAACCCATTCTGATTTTATAGCAGGAGCTGAGTAGATGAGCTGAGGTCACTTCTGTTATCATCCCCATGATCCATACATCACACGGGTCCTGGCCTTCCAAAATTCTTTGTGCATTAGAATTGCTCCCCTGTCACTTCATCTGTTGATCATCTGTTCTTAGCCTTTCTTCACCACACACATTGGCTGATAATTGGGTTCCTTGCAAGTTTTATTCATTAGTTTTCCCATGTTCCTGGGTTCAGCCATAGAGCATAAGGAGGGTTGCAACTGCTGACGTGTGACTTGCATCAAGAACTTCAGGTATGATACTAAAGATTTTGTTTGAAGTCCAGACATCCCCTTTCCTCTGAAGTTCAGAGATCCCTGAATCTGGATAGTTTTGATTCAGTTGCAAGTCAGAAGTGAAATAGTTTGTGCCAATTCAAATTCACCATTACTCTCAATGCCGAGAGAAGAAAATACGGATATTTTTTCCCCTTTAGGTTTGCTTGAGGGTCCCATTTCAGCAGAGCCCAAGCTCTTGGTATGTTTTGGGTTTCCTCAGGAGCAACTCCTTCATGTTGCTGAGAACAGGTGGCCTCCTCCGGGGTCACCAAGTATATTTAGGGCTGAAACTTGAGCGGGCTGGAGCCAGATTGGCTGCCCCAGCCCCGTGCGTAAGAGCCGCTGCCCCGGGCTCCCTGTCTCCTGCTGCTGCTCAGGAGGGAAGGCTGGAGAGGCTTTGCTCCTAAGGATATTTACTGCATGTTGCTGGTAAGATTTTCATGGCATTTGGCTTCTTTTGCTGAGGATCTGGAGCCGTTGCCTGTCCCTGGGGTTTTTATTTGGGCGGGAGCTGTCGTGCTTTGCTTGTGGAAGTCTCGTGGGTTTTCTGTCGTGGGATGGGGAGCTGCAGGATGCAGGAGGAGGAAAGGAGCTGGGACTGTGTTTTGGAGGTGTAGCTGAAGGTTGTAGTAGTGACAGTTTGGATAGGTTGGATCCTTGCAGTAATTCTTGGCTTTATTCATAAGCTTTGGCCTACTCTCTCATGAGACATGCTGCTTATTCATCGAGTTATTCTTCATTGATTTCCCTAGTTAACAAATTTTATTTTATTGGTAATTTTTCTGAACAGATTGGAACTAAATAGGGGCAGTATTCCCTGTTCCTATATTTAACCTGCATTACTAGACTCCACTTGCCTCAGAAGGAATTGCAGCTTAGCCAGCTAAACAAAACCACCCCATCACTGGGTAGTATTGGCTTACATGGCAAATATCTTTGGATTCAGGAACAGCTGTTCCAAAACCTCATCCCCTACCAACATTAGAAACAGGGCTGGAGTCTCTGGTGGAAAATTGTTGCTTCGCCTTACAGCAAAATCACTGTGTTAATTAATTCATTTAAAGGTTTTTGACAGTAATCTGTACTTTGTACTTCAGCCAACTGTATGGATTTTCATTTTTTTCCAGGTCTGAAGAAATCTAAAGACACAAAAAAACCACCACAACAGCTAAAAAAAAAACCCAACAAAACAAACCCCAGAGCATCTCTGTAGGCTAATGCTGGGAAGGCAAAAATTGCCTCATTAATCTAAGGTCACTTAAAGAAAAAATATTTGCAAATATTTTTAATGTGATGCTTTTATTGATGAATGACTATCCTAGAATACACAGATAAAGCTCCTATTCAAACAGNGTAGACAGTGTCATAGGTCATTATCCAGTTTTTTCCCATTAAGTCAAAGCAATGCCAGATCCCACCTTTAGTTCTCTCTGTTGTTCAGGTTCTTTCACTGATTGGTTAACAACATCTGACTAGTTACTAACTATGACCCCAGGCACTTTATCAACTTGACTAGTAGCTTTTCCTAGTCCTTTCAGTCTTGGGCTAATCTTGTATATTCACATTTTCCTTTGCTGTGTGTCCAGTGAGTGGGGGAGAGACAGAAGAATACCCTCAAAATGGAGGAAGAAGAATATGAGGAAGTTGTGGAGGTAAGAAGAAAATTTGAAAGTAAAAATACTGATTTTCCTGCATTAATATTGAATCTATTGATCAGTTTAATGAGAAGTAGCTTATGAGTTAGANCACCACAACAGCTAAAAAAAAAACCCAACAAAACAAACCCCAGAGCATCTCTGTAGGCTAATGCTGGGAAGGCAAAAATTGCCTCATTAATCTAAGGTCACTTAAAGAAAAAATATTTGCAAATATTTTTAATGTGATGCTTTTATTGATGAATGACTATCCTAGAATACACAGATAAAGCTCCTATTCAAACAGGAACTTGAATAATGTCGTGGAATACTCTGGAATAGTTACAGAGAAAAGAAATATTGAAATAATTTTGTGATGAAAAAAATTGAGTATACTTCAAGAAACCTCTTCCTCCGATTTTATATTTTTTTCCCCCCATTTTCACTGGATTCCAATATTGGCATTGAAACTATCAGAATAGAATATGTGTCCAAAATTGTAACTTATTATNTCCCATTAAGTCAAAGCAATGCCAGATCCCACCTTTAGTTCTCTCTGTTGTTCAGGTTCTTTCACTGATTGGTTAACAACATCTGACTAGTTACTAACTATGACCCCAGGCACTTTATCAACTTGACTAGTAGCTTTTCCTAGTCCTTTCAGTCTTGGGCTAATCTTGTATATTCACATTTTCCTTTGCTGTGTGTCCAGTGAGTGGGGGAGAGACAGAAGAATACCCTCAAAATGGAGGAAGAAGAATATGAGGAAGTTGTGGAGGTAAGAAGAAAATTTGAAAGTAAAAATACTGATTTTCCTGCATTAATATTGAATCTATTGATCAGTTTAATGAGAAGTAGCTTATGAGTTAGATGGTTGCTGGCTGTTTGTTTTCTGAAGATGAGGGTATGATTAGATATCTATTAAATGGTTTGATCAGTAAAAAATCCAGCACCAAGAAAAGTCACTTTGAGTGGAGCAAAGCCTCCCTGGTTCCTGTCATCGTTTCTCTATGTCAATAACCATTCCAAACCCTCACTGCAAGGTTTTGTGATTACTCTGCTGCATAATTATAGATGCAGTGGGCCATCTCTTTTCCCTCCTGGCTTGCCTTCTGTCACCCAATCCATGCTAAAGAGGATGACTTTGGAAGCCACTTTCTAGCCTCACCTCTGTGCCCACTGCAGGAATGCACCACTTTGTGCCACCAAGATGCCAGTTTAATTAACCAGTTTAGCCTTAGAGTTGCAGCTAGATTGGAACCTCTAAATATCTGCGGAATTTGCTATTAAATTATATGCTTTCTGCACCAAAAATGTATATTTATTTCTTGTCAATTGCAGCTGGAATAGGGTATGCTGGGCTTTTTATCTACATACTTTGCTTTTCATTTTACACCTTCCTGTAACCACATCCCTTGGACAGACTGAGGTGATGCTGCTTTAGGAGCTTCCCTCGAGATATTCAGAGTGAGAAGTTAAATAAAACAGGGACATGTTTTAGGCAGTTAGACATTTTTTTTTCCACTTCTATAGGATCGCCTGTTTTAAACCTACAAAAGTTCTACCAGAAATTCAATTTCTGGAAATTTTCAGAAAATTATTGCTGAATAATGAGTGGCTGAGGAAACACTGAGGATTTTAAGATCCTGGTTTTTTCCTTCTCTGGAGCTTTTAGCCTGCACTGATCATCGTAGCCATTTGTGATGTGCAAAAAACCACAGTGAAGGACACAAACCTTCACTGCCAAGTTGTCTGAGGCTTCATGGAATGGGGGTCAAACACGTTATTGTGTCAAGTCAGCAGAAATTGTCTCCAAACAGCCCAATATGAGGCAGCTTGACAAGTATAGGCTGGTTAAATGAACCTTTGAGAAATTACTCTGTGAAATGGGTTGAAGTTTTATTTTTTTTAAGACCTGAGCAGATGGAGAAACACCTTTAATTGCTCTTTTTCCTCTGGGAAGCAGCAGAGGGAGGTGAAGGCGCCGGGGCGTTTTGGCGGGAAGGGCGTCACCCTCATGAAGCCGCCATTTGCTGCGCCTCAGAGAGAGGGGCCAGAGGGGCTCTGATGGGAGCTGCCACTGGGAACTTTGTCTCCCAGCTGTGGGGAAATGGATGGGATTGATGGATTTGATTGGATTGATTGGTCAAGGTTAATGGGATGAGGTTTGATAAGGCCAAGGGTCCTGCCCTTGGGTCACAACAACCCCCTGTAGAGCTGCAGGCTGGGGCAGAGCAGCTGAAAAGTGCCTGGCGGGAAGGGACCTGGGGATGCTGGTGGACATTTGGCTGCCCATGAGCCAGCAGTGTGCACAGGGGGACACGAAGGCCAATGGCATCCTGATCTGTATCAAAACCAGTGTATCCAGCAGAAGAAGTGATGGTGCCCCTGGACTGGGCACTGGGGAGGCTGCAGCTGGAGCCCTGGGCTCAGTTTTGGGCACCATAGGGTCAAAAAGACATTGAGGGGCTGGAGTGAGTTTAGAGAAGGGCAATGAAGATGGTGAAGGGTGTGGAGAAAATGTCTCATGAGGAGTGGCTGAGGGACCTGGGGTTGTTTAATCTGGAGGAGGTTCAGGGGAGACCTTGTTGCTCTCAGCAGCCACCTGAAGGGAGGTTGCAGTGAGGTGGGGGTTGGTTTCTTCTCCCAGGTGATAGGACAAGAGGAAAGGGGCTGAAGTTCCACCAGGGGCGGTTCAGGTTGGATATTAGGAACAATTTTTTATTAAAAGAGTGGGTGAGGACTTGGAACAGGCTGCCCAGGGAGGGGGTGGAATCACCAGCCCTGGAGGAGTTCAAATAATGTCTGGATGTGTCACTTAAGGACATGGTTTTGTGGTCCTGATGTTTAGGAGATGATTTGACTTGATGATTTTGAAGGTCATTGCCAACCTTGATGGTTCTATTCTATGAAAAACAAGGTGCCAGCAGGGGAGTGAATCCCACTGGGCACTGCAAGTAGGGCATATATTTCCTGTGGCCACCAGTGGGAGGTGGAAGGTCGGGTCATTTAGTTGCACTTCAAGTTGCTGAAGGCTTCACCATCAGGGAAGGTGAAAAAACTCAGCAACTTTGCAGCTGACACCAGCCTGAGTGCTGCAGTTGATATGGCTGAGGGACAAGATGCCATTCAGCCTAATAATGGTTTTTTTTCCCATTTTTCTTTCTTTTTTTTTTTTTAAACAGTACTACATTGAAGAGACAGTTATTGAGGAAGGTGAACCACATGAGGTAAATGTCACTGTGGTGCTGCATGTGGTGAATATATGCATGTAATTAATGCTGAGTTAGTAGCCTTTTGTATTCTGAGGACTAACTTTTCATATTAAACACACAAATGCCACAGAAAATTTGTTTCTTAATACTTTATTTCCCCTGCAAGACCCTGTTGTGGGATGGTGCAGAGAGTTTTTGAGTATCTAGTCTGCTTAACATTTAACTTTGTGAGGAGATTTCCTTCCAAACAAATAATTTATTCCCAAAGTCTCCCTAGATTTTTAATTTAATAAAATATAACTTGATGAATACTGTGTGAGCAAGTAATCTAGAACTACATGTTTGAAGGAAGACTGTCATTTTTAAGAGTAATTAAACCACTGTGTTTATGTCAGAGGTTAGGGCTGGGCTGGGATCCCTCTCTGGTCAGTTTGGGGTCACCTGCCCTGGCCACTCCTCCCTGCAGGTGCCACCTCTTTCTTACTGCACCCTGATGTGTGGCTCAAGCTTGAGCAGTGAGCAGGAGCTTCTCTGCACCCCCAGCCCTTGGTGGTGACTCTGAACACAGTGTTGTCACTGCTCAAAACTCACTCAAAGCAGGACAGCTCCTCAGGAGGTTTATATTCTGTAGTCAGGCTGAGTTGAAAGGGAGCAGTAACACAACTGGTTATTTCTCTGTGTGGTTTGTATTGAGGTTTTGATTGTTTTCTCTTTTATTCCCAGGTGATCACTGAGATCACTGAGACTGTTAGCACAGACTTCACAGGTCCTACAACTACCACCTATGTAGTTGAGCAAGAAACAGCTCCTGCTGAGGATGCAGCAGCTCCAGTCAGGAAGAAGACAATACGGACAAAAGTGGACACATCCAAGTTTTTGACTCCTTACCTCCAACACAGTAATAAAATGAAGGACCTATTCAGTGAGGTAAATTGCCCCATGGCCTTTATTTCTCGTGAAACACCAACCCTAAAAACATTTAATAGGCATTATTGCTAAGCTAACCTTCATGATACTGTTTTGTCTCCTTTGTTTCATGATGTGTTGCCTGAAGGAGGAAGGTTCCCTCTTTGAATCAGCCCCTCTCTTGCCTGTTCCCTGCAGTAGGTTGGCCCCAAAAGTGGCTTGAGGCAGAGATGTGAGGCCTCCTGCACTATCTGATTTGGATATTCCAGTGATGGCAGATAACAGGAATTAATGTCTCTTGAATAGCAAACCTCAGCATTTTTATAATGATATATTTCTCTATCCCTCTGGATACTTGTGCACAGTGTATAGGAACAACCACCAACCTAAATTGCTGAGGTGGGATATCAAAGTCCAGTAGATCAGTACTGAATGATGTGAAAGTGGAAGACAACTGCTCTGCACAGATGCTGATGATGTCAGATCCCTTATTTTCCCCCTAAATTTTCATGTGTGTTACCCACCAGCATTCACTGTTCAAAGGCTGTGTGAGATCATAGGTCTAGAACTGCTACTCTTACACATATATTTCCCTTGTCTGGTCAAAACCCTGTCAAATTATCAATACCAAGCTTCTAAGGAGAATAAAATCAATCAGAAGTGATCCAAAACAGTTAGAAAATTGTATTTTCTGTTGTGTCAGATGGAAGAAAGTCAATTGATTGAAATAAACCCAAGCTGTAATAGGGCAATGGCAGTTTGTATTACTCAATAACCCGCCCCAAATTCTTATACTAACCAGATAAACAAATCAATAATTGCTCCATACATTTCTGCCAGAGCTTTAGGATATGGCTTAGTTTACTTGTCACGTTTTTTCTTTCAGAACAAATACAAAGAAAAATTCAGGAAAGAAAAAGGCAAGCCATATGCTTCCACAGTGGATACCCCAGAAATTCGGAGAATCAAGAAAGTGCAAGACCAGCTCAGTGAGGTGGGTACCCCGTGGCATCAGAAAAGATATTTACTGGGTGGTAAAGAAGCAAACTGAGTCAGTTTGAGATGTTAGGTAAGAACTGATAAATTTTTGGAGGGTGATGCTGTGCAGAGGCAGCCTGAATGTTTTTACAATGCACTGAAACCTTTGTGTTTTCATAAAGCAACTGAAAGTCACATCCCCAAAGAGATGATGGAAGAAGGGTGCTTTGATTCCCCAGCTGCTGCACAATGAACTTCTGTCTCTCTTGTCCTTGACTTTGGGATTTCCTGAGCTGAGTTGTTCCCTCTGTGTGAATCCCACTCTCTGACCTGCCACTGAAAGCCAAGTGCAGTTGCCCTGCTGATGCCATGCTTCTAGCTTTGGAAGCTGGCTCATCCTCCCTGCTTTCTTTTCAACACCTCTAGTCTCTTTCAATAACACACTGCTCAGTTTGGGAAACTGAAACACACCTACAAAGGCTGCTTAATTCTTTGTGGGAGAGTTGAGTCCCTAGCAGTGGGAACAACAAAAGCTCACATGGTAATGGGCTGTGAAATTGAGGCAAGCCACGCAGTGTGGAGATCTCCATCTCANAGGAACAACCACCAACCTAAATTGCTGAGGTGGGATATCAAAGTCCAGTAGATCAGTACTGAATGATGTGAAAGTGGAAGACAACTGCTCTGCACAGATGCTGATGATGTCAGATCCCTTATTTTCCCCCTAAATTTTCATGTGTGTTACCCACCAGCATTCACTGTTCAAAGGCTGTGTGAGATCATAGGTCTAGAACTGCTACTCTTACACATATATTTCCCTTGTCTGGTCAAAACCCTGTCAAATTATCAATACCAAGCTTCTAAGGAGAATAAAATCAATCAGAAGTGATCCAAAACAGTTAGAAAATTGTATTTTCTGTTGTGTCAGATGGAAGAAAGTCAATTGATTGAAATAAACCCAAGCTGTAATAGGGCAATGGCAGTTTGTATTACTCAATAACCCGCCCCAAATTCTTATACTAACCAGATAAACAAATCAATAATTGCTCCATACATTTCTGCCAGAGCTTTAGGATATGGCTTAGTTTACTTGTCACGTTTTTTCTTTCAGAACAAATACAAAGAAAAATTCAGGAAAGAAAAAGGCAAGCCATATGCTTCCACAGTGGATACCCCAGAAATTCGGAGAATCAAGAAAGTGCAAGACCAGCTCAGTGAGGTGGGTACCCCGTGGCATCAGAAAAGATATTTACTGGGTGGTAAAGAAGCAAACTGAGTCAGTTTGAGATGTTAGGTAAGAACTGATAAATTTTTGGAGGGTGATGCTGTGCAGAGGCAGCCTGAATGTTTTTACAATGCACTGAAACCTTTGTGTTTTCATAAAGCAACTGAAAGTCACATCCCCAAAGAGATGATGGAAGAAGGGTGCTTTGATTCCCCAGCTGCTGCACAATGAACTTCTGTCTCTCTTGTCCTTGACTTTGGGATTTCCTGAGCTGAGTTGTTCCCTCTGTGTGAATCCCACTCTCTGACCTGCCACTGAAAGCCAAGTGCAGTTGCCCTGCTGATGCCATGCTTCTAGCTTTGGAAGCTGGCTCATCCTCCCTGCTTTCTTTTCAACACCTCTAGTCTCTTTCAATAACACACTGCTCAGTTTGGGAAACTGAAACACACCTACAAAGGCTGCTTAATTCTTTGTGGGAGAGTTGAGTCCCTAGCAGTGGGAACAACAAAAGCTCACATGGTAATGGGCTGTGAAATTGAGGCAAGCCACGCAGTGTGGAGATCTCCATCTCATTATACAGGGTGGAAACACTCTTAGGAAGAGCTCTGCTTGCCTCTAACTCAGATTCACATCTCCTGAACTGGTCTGAAAGCTGCATTTCTTCCTCACTTAAATCACTAAACCCATTTGTCTCCATAGGTTTCTAAGGAACACCTAGTCCAAACCACTCTGTTGAATTCAGGAGTGGGGTGTTTACAGTATGAACTGTCAGAATGTCAATATTCTGGTTTTATTTTTGTGATAAAACCCCAAACCTTGTCATTTTTTGCTGTAAAAATGAATGTGTTTCCAGGTTAAATACCGAATGGCTGGCCAAGCTGCTAGAACCAATTGCCACGTTGATGAAAAGGCCATGGACATAGAACATGCAAAGAAGGTGTCACAGCAAGTGAGCAAGGTGAGGGAGCTTTGGCTTTCTGGAAGGGCTGTGGACATCAGTGGATCATGAGATTACTGATAGGAACAGAGTTTTGAGCTCAGGGCACTAGAGCAGTGATAATAGGACAGTTTAGAAGCACTGGGAGAGACAGAAGAAGACAAGTAGAAATATCATCTTAAATCTTTCCAGTTAATGTTTTCAAATGTCACTGCATTGAGGCTTTCACTTTGAAAAAAAAAAATCTTTAGAGAAGGTAGTTTATTCACAAAAGGAAATCTTTTTCTAATGAAAACATGCTGATGGTTCTTTGCAGGTATTATATAAACAGAACTGGGAGGAGAATAAGGACAAGTACCTGCTTCCCCCTGATGCTCCAGAGCTTGTGAATGCAATAAAAAACACAGCAATGTTCAGTAAGGTAAGAAAAAATCTCACAGGCCTGGGCAGTGAAAGTGCAAGAAGCACTCCAAGTCAGAGATTTATTCCTAATGAGCATTCTGGCTGGTTTTTCCTTCTTCTTAGAAACTCTACACTGAAGACTGGGAGGGAGACAAAGCATTATTCTACCCATACAATGACAGTCCAGAGCTCAGAAGGGTGGCACAGGCTCAAAAGTCTCTGAGTGATGTAAGTATCCAAGCTTGGTTGACAGTTGTAACTCCATAGATTTCCAGGTGGACTTTCACTAGGTATAAAAACATACTGGGACAGAAAATAAAGACACAGAGGTGTGGAAGGGAAAGAGTTCATGCTGCAGCAGCTGTGGGCAGAGCTGCTAAAGCCAGTGTTAGCAGAGTGAAAGCAAGTGCTCTGATGCTGAAGCTGGCAGCTGCTGTAATTGTTCTCTCCTGTTTTCAGATTGTCTACAAGAAAGGGCACGATGAACGAAAAACTAAATTTACTTCTCTGCCAGATCCACCTGAAGTGGAGCAAGCCAAGAAAGTGACAAAGCAGCTGAGTAATGTGAGTTGAATGCAGAGCTCTGCTTTCTATAGAAACCTCATTTGTGGAGCTAGAGAGGCAAAAAAGAGAAAGAGGCAGCAAAAGGCCAGAAGCTGTTAGGAAGTTCCCCGTGGTGGAACTCAGTTCCTTTCTTCCTCAAGTGTCTCAAAGAAAATCCTGCCCAGTCTCAGGTGAAAGGTGAAACTTTGTTCTTGTCAGTGAATTTAGTTCTCACACTTTCTGCTTCTACCATACACACATTGCTCTGTCTCCTGCTTTACACATTCTCAGCAAACAACATCCACCTTTCTGTTCTCTTGAATGTCAACAACGCCATGTCAATGTGCAAACAGGTATCTGGGTTTGGCAAACATCTGGCAGCCTAGATAACCTTTTCCTGATTGCACAGCAAATTAACAGTGTTCAACATCAAACTCCACAAGTGTGTGGCACAAATAAAGCCTCCAGCACCAGTCTTTGCCAATGTGTTTTTAGGCAGAGTTAGAATAAAAGCCAGGAGGTGAAGTGAGATGCAGGGAGACCCAACTTTTGCTGAAGAAACTGGAACTGTCACATTATTGTATGACAGAAGTAGGATTTTAACCCAGTTCAGGATGTGGCTGCTGTGAAGAGGACATGCAGGGTTTTATTGCTGCATTGAACACAAATAGTATTGAAAACTAGTTGTTGTTTAAGATTAAGAAGTTACAGGATTCACAAACCACTAAAAAAATATTGTAGTGAACCCATTTGGAAGGTGAAAAAGGTAGTATTTAATTTAAAGAGAATTTCTTTAAGCTTATTCTTCCATAGCTCAAAAGTTAAATTGCCATCAAGAAAACGTTTGAACATGTACAAAGCAAAATCAGCATCATCATTCTTTGAAATAACATAGCTATATAGATATCTTCAAAACAATAAAATGTAAATATTTTCATTGTTTTTGGCATAGATGTTGATTATCAATGAGATTAAAATTCAAAAGGTATTGGGGAAGTATTTTTTTGTGCTAAGAAAAAAGGCTGAGCTGTATCTCAGGGATTACATCTGAATATTTTATTTTGTTCTAGATTAATTACCACAACGACTACAAAACCAAAGTCAAAGGCAAGTGGAGCCAAACCCCATGCTATGATGTTGCAGTTGCAAAAATGAATGCAGAGAATCTAAGTATGGTAAGTGAAAATCTCAACATGAACAACTTCATCCTCTGTTTAAAATAATGTGGAAAATACAGTTTATTTTGCCCTTTGTGGCACTTGGCTTCTCCTAAATAATCTCCTTTGGGCATGTCTGATTTCTAATGGAATCTGCTGTATTTTGTCGTCTGTTTGTCTCTGTTCCTATCAGAGAAAATACCAGGAAGACTTTGAAAACATGAAAGACCAAATCTACTTTATGCAGACTGAAACTCCAGAGTATGAAGCTAATAAACGAGTTTCCAATAATGTCAGCAAGGTAAGTCATGTGTGGACCTATTTTCTCACCTCAAATCAGGCCACTTTGGGCTGGACCTGTTTTGTAAAGCACCCAAAACAGTTTAATTTTTTTTTTTAAACCTCATTTTTTTAACTTCCATTCTTTTCAAGGCAAAATACAGAGCTGACTATGAGAAGAACAAAGCCATTGCAGACTACAACGTGCTGCCTGCTACAGAGAACCCATTGCTGAGGCAATTAAAAGCTGCAGGAAATGTGCTGAGTGATGTAAGTATTAGCAAAGCACAGCTGGATGATTCTCAGTCCTGGACAATAAACCAAGCTCATCATTTCTTCACAGGGCTTCTCCTCAGTTTTATAGACTGATGGTTGTCATCAGAATGCCACCAATCAGAACCACACAGAAAAGGAGCTGTTTCTCCACAGCACTCTAACAGTAGCTGTGGCATCTTATGGGGATAGATAATTATTGGGTAGTTCCTTGAGATCCCTGGGGGAAATGCAGCACAGGATGACAGTTCTTCCCTCACTGCTTTAAGGATCTTCATCTGATGGCAACAATGATAAAAGCAGTGGCACTTTGGCATATTTCAGAGCTGTTCTGTTCTGGTTACTCACTGCCATGGCTTTCTTGATTTCCCTCTTCTGGCTGTTTTCATCTGTGTGGATAGAGATGGCACATTTCTCCATGTCAGAAGGTGGAAATCCATTAGACCCTTCTGGTCTTACAAACCTAATAGTCACTTCCAAAAGTTTTTAATCACTGGGGAAAAAAATCTGTTTTTCAATCTTCTGGGAAAGCTTTTCTTTGCAACCATTTCAGTTTCACTCCTGTTGGTTTTCATGTGTTGTGAGTGAAATCTGCATTAGTTGGTGTTCTGTTCTTTTGCAGAAATTGTACAAAGAAGCCTATGAACAATCCAAAGGCAGCAGCATGAATTACTGTGACACACCAAAGTTCCAGATTGATACTGCTCTGAAGAATTTTAGTGATGTATGGTTTGGATTTATCTTGTTCAGGACCAACACTCTCGATTTACTTTTACAAACCTTCTAAACTTGTGATCATTTTTTTTCCCAGGTGAAATATAAAGATGCCTATCAAAAGACTATTTTAGGGCACTATTTGGGCAGCTTTGAGGACCCACATCATACCCACTGCATGAAAGTTGAAGCAATGAAGAGTGATGTAAGTGTGGCAACCCCTTTGTTTTCACCAGCATGCTTTTGCTTCAGAGAAAGCTCAGTTTCTAACTGAATGCTGATTTTATCCCTAGAAAAATTACAAAGCAGATTATGAAGAAGAAAAGACAAAATGCTACTTCCCTCAGACCATAACTCAGGAGTATGAAGCTATTAAGAAGTTAGAGCAGTGTAAGGATGTAAGTACAGGACCGTGGTGGTTCTCAAGTGGAGTATCTGCTTCTGAGGCATGTAGAAATTGACAGCAAGGATTTTCTATGTGGCCTCATTAACAGATGACTTTAAAACCATATTCATCTGGGTTTTAGAACCTTTTCTGACATCTAGTGGTCAAGCCAGATCTAGCACAATGTTTCTCTTTTGAACGAGTAAATCCATAAAATCAGCACCAAAATGAAGAATGAAACACAAGCTGAAGTCAACATATTTTTACTTTTAAAGTACTTTGGTTGGTTTTTATTTACTTCATCAATACTTGGAGAATAAAGATATATTTATATGTAATCTACAAAAATGCCTATACTATAATGTGGCTAATATATTACAATTTATACTATGCATAAGATTTATATACCTCTCCAACACACTCAACATTGACTTAAAATCTACTTCTATTTGCTCTCTTATTATGTTAAAAAGTCACACAACATGAGCACCAATGTGCATGGCAGTGTTTATCTGACCATATACCATATCTGCCCAATATCCCAGGTGATGTGACATTGCTAGCTCTTATAAAATGCTTATTTTTATGTTTTCTATAAATATATTTTTTATATTCCTTCAGCACACCTACAAAAAGCACCCGGATCAAACCAAATTTACCCAAGTGACTGACTCTCCAGTACAGAAGCAAGCAGAGATCAACACCAAACAGCTGAGTGATGTGAGTAAGCCTAGAAAACAGGGTGCTCCCATTTCTGCACTGTGGCCACCTTCACTTTAGCCTCCAGATTCAAGAGAACTCCTGACCTCAATGTGTAGGGGAATGTATGTGCATATACACAGGAGCACACACAGGCACTTCACAGAATCCCAGCCTGGTGGGCTTGGAAGGGACCTCTGGGGATGCTCTGGTGCCACCCCCTGCTCCACCCAGGGGCACCCAGAGCAGGGCCCAGCAGTGCAGTGTCCAGGGGGGTTGGAATCTCTGCAGAGAAGGAGACTCCACACCCTCTCTGGGCAGCCTGGCACAGGCTCTGACACCCGCACAACAAAGAACTTTCTCCTCCTGGGTGCCAGTTGGTGCCCCTGGTGCTGTCCCTGGCACCACTGCCCAGAGTCTGGCCCCATCCTCTTGCCCCCCAGGGCCCTTTCTCTCTTGCTCAGCATTGCTCAGCTCCCCTCTCAGGCTGCTCTGCTCCAGCTGAACAGCCCCAGGGCTCTCAGCCTGGACCAACACAGAGATGCTCCAGCCCCTCAGCATCTTCTTATTTTGCTACTGCAGAAAAAGTTGCTGGGTGATAAATGACAAATGGAGCCCTGTTAGCTCAAACAGCAGTAGTTTATACACAGTACAAGTAATCAAGAAGCTAGGTATGATTGGTTACATACCAGTCTTGGTACACATGCTCCATCAATTACCTAATTCATTATACTATTACCTAATTGATTCTTACCTAATTTTAGTTCTCCTGGTGGTGTTTTAGCATTGAAACCCCCACAGGTTACACTGGGGACACTCTGATGCCCAAGTCTTTCTCTGGTTTGTGTGAAGAAGCCAGAAGGAGGCTTTAGCTACAAAGATTGACAGAATTTTACTGTCTATAGATACTGCTCTTAAGTACTGCTCTTTGTTTTTCTTGGCAGATAACATACAAAGCCAAAGGGGAAGAAATTATTCACAAGTACCACCTCCCTCCAGACGTGCCCCAGTTCATCCAGGCTAAAGTGAATGCCTACAACATCAGTGACGTGAGTATATTTTGACCCAAGAGCTCTTGATTCAGCTTGCAATGTGAAGTTTCTAGTAGCTAGAAACCATTCAAAAAAATAAATAAAAAAAATCACCTTTTATTCTAGAACTACTACAAGACAGGATTAGAAGAGTTGAAATCAAAAGGCTATGATCTAACAGTTGATGCTATTCCCATCCGAGCTGCCAAGGCTGCTAGACAGGCTGCCAGTGATGTAAGTACAGCCCTCCTAAATGAGCTGCTTAATTCAGAAGAGGGGAGTTAACTCTGCACCTCACTAGAACCAGTATTATGAAATAGTTTTCTTCTCCTCCCTTTTCTTCTCCTCCTTTTTCCTTTTAATTACTTTTTTTCCTTTTCCTTTCTCTTCTCTTCCTTTTTCCTTTTTTCTTTTCCTTTTTCTTCTCTTCCTTTTTCCTTTTAATTACTTTTTTTCCTTTTCCTTTCTCTTCTCTTCCTTTTTCCTTTTTTCTTTTCCTTTTTCTTCTCTTCCTTTTTCAGTTTTATTATTTTTTCTTTTCCTTTCTCTCTCTCTCTCTCTTGTGTTTGTTTCTCTCTCTCTCTCTGTTGTGTTTCTCTCTATTGTTTCTCTCTCAGCTGTCTCTTTTTTTCTTTCTTTTATGTTTCCTTTTCCTTTCCTTTCTTTTTTTTCCATCTCCTCCCTCTTCTCCTCCCTTCTCCTGGACACCAACAGCCACACCACAGTGCACTTGATCTCTTTGCCTCTCTTCCCAGTATAAATACAAAGAGGCCTACGAGAAGGCAAGAGGAAAGCAGATTGGCTTCAAGAGCCTGCAAGATGACCCCAAGCTTGTCCACTACATGAACGTAGCCAAGATTCAGTCTGAGCGTGAGTACAAGAAGGACTATGAGAAGAACAAGACCAGCTTCCACACTCCTCCTGACATGTACAGCATCCAGGCTGCCAAACACTCCCAGGATGTTGCTTCTAATTCCCACTACAAAAACCTGATCCATCGCTACACCTACCTGCCAGATGCCATGGGTGTGGAGCTTGCAAAGAACATGATGCAAATTCAGAGTGATGTGAGTACTGCACCCCATTTCATGGCTTGTCCTGCACTCTAGATAAAGAAAATACAAACTGATAGTCAGGGAAAATTGACATTGCTGTGTGGGAATGGTCTGGTTTTCTTATGTCTCAGAGGAGGTTTGTCAGCTGGTGGTGGTGGTTAGAAATGCCAAACTCCAGCTGGACCCAGAATAAATTAAACCATGTGAAATGCTCACCATGGGGTAGTTTAGGAGAAGGGTGGTGAAATTTATCACCTGGGTGAAAGAAAAGGAAGGTTTGTCAACACTGAAGGGATGTTATAGTTGATAAGAAATGATTCCCAAATAAAGCTTATGACAGCTCATTTTCTTTCTTGTGAGATCACAGAGAAGCATAACAAATATTTGTTGTTCCCTTCAAGAGTTGATAAATATTTCCTGCTGCTGCAGAGCACAGTAGCTAGACTGTGTGATTGTTGTTTTAAACAGAATTATGGCAGTTCTGTGGGGAGAATCTAAGTCCACGTTGGCTCTCTCTTCTCCAGAATGCTTACAAACAAGAATATAACAGCTGGTTCAAGGGGATTGGATGGAGCCCTCTTGGTTCTCTGGATGTTGAGAAAGCTAAAAAGGCTGGAGAAGCACTCAATGAGAAGAAATATCGTCAGCACCCAGACACCATCAAATTCACAAGTGTGTCAGATTCCATACCAATGCTTTTGGCTCAGCACAACACCAAGCAACTGAGTGATGTAAGAAATGTTTCTTGTTCATGCAGTAGTCTGACATTATTTTTTATGACCAGGTTTATGATTTGCTGTCTGGTAGTCCATCTAAAAGACTCCTTACCCCTAAAAACCTGTAGCAATAGTAAAATTGCAGGTTGTTGTTAAGAATAAAGCATTGCTGCATTGTCTCTCTGTCAACACTAATATTGCCTGCCTTGAACTTGTCTACAAGGAGTTTTTTTTCTTTTTTTCTTGCAGGTAACATATAAGAAAGAGGGTGAAAAAGTAAAACACAAATACACCCTGGATCCTGATGTTCCTCAGTTTCTTCAAGCCAGAGTCAATGCCTTCAACCTCAGTGATGTGAGCATACAACCAATAGTTTGTTCAAGAGCATATTGCTTTGTCATTTATTTAATAGCATAAATAACTTCTGTTTATTCATGCTGTGATATCAAATAGAGAAATGCACAAGCCCTGAATTCAGCTAAACTTTTCCTTCTAGAAACTAGAGAGGTTTGTGTTTTTTAAGAAAATTTATTAAACTCTCTGAGCACCCAGGAACAGAAGCACATTTCAGTGCTTTATGGTCAAACTACTTGCATAGACCAAATGAGAAGCCCAACCTGAGTTATTAATTCAAATTCCTATAGGTTTGGAAACTTAAGTAATCTATTTTTATACAGAGCAGACTGCACAGGCAAGCAGTACAAGTTCTTTGTATGTTGCTTCCTGCTGTTGGGCAGGAATTAACTCATTCAGTGGAAAGATAGCAATGCCTTTTCCTGCCACTAAACTAATTGTCTTGTAGGACTCTTCTACCTTTGTAGATTTCTCATAACCTAACTAGTTTGTGGACAGGTTAACATTTTTCCTTGCAATTGCACAGCCTAAACAGGTTTTATTCCAAAACTATAATAAAAACATGGGCTTAAACAACCTTGTTAAGGGTGCTCCTTGTCATGCTGTGAACTCATCCCTTTGCTTTTTCCCCATAAGGCTAACTACAAAGCAGACTGGAAAAAAACCATTGCCAAAGGGTATTACCTGAAACCAGATGCCATTTCCATCATTGCTGCCAAAGCTTCTCGAAACATTGCAAGTGATGTAAGTATCATTTATGGAATATATACATTAATTTGTTATAATTTACCTCTGCTGCATTCTTAATTGGTGGAGAACCTGGACTTGTGCTTGTCTGGTGTTCAGGAGGTGTATAGAAATGTGGCTGTTTGCAGGCAGCCCTGTCAACTGGCCACAGTAAACTTGGTGTGTGGCCTGACACCAGCTAAGAAAGGAGATTTGGAACCTGGAAATAAATTAATTAATTTGAGCAGAAGGCTGCAAATGACTTCTGCTCCCCACATGCCTTCCTCCAATGGCTGATCTAGTAGTTTGGTGTTCTGTTCAGTAATTTATTATTATAATGTTTGAATTAAATGCTGTGTGCTCCTGGGAGACAGATTTCCAGGGCTGTAAAATCTAATCTAGCAAAGGTAATGGCAAAGGAGGACTTAGGTTTAGGTCTACACCAAGGGTCAAGACAAGCAGAGAAATCCCAGCAAACCTCTTCTTTATTTGTCCTAAATAACCCTGTGCTGCCTGACAGCCAATGGATGTGTTGACAGAATGAACTGCAGTTGTTCAAGTACAAAATACAGTATATTGTAAATGATCCAAAGTATGTTTTGTCTTTCCAAAGTGGCTGAAGCTTTCTCTTCCTTTATCCCTAGTACAAGTACAAGGAATCCTATGAGAAGGACAAAGGGAAGCAGGTTGGATACCGTAGCCTGCAGGATGATCCCAAGCTTGTCCACTACATGAACGTGGCCAAAATGCAGTCGGATCGGGAGTACAAGAAGGATTATGAAGTGGCCAAGACCAAATACCACACTCCTTTGGATATGTTCAGTGTGACAGCTGCCAAGAAAGCCCAGGAAGCAGTTACAAACACTGGCTATAAGCAGCTCATCCACAACTACACACTCCTGCCTGATGCTGTGAATCTGGAGCTGTCAAGAAATGTGATGCAGCTTCAGAGTGATGTATGTCATGATGAATCAGCTGCTTGGAATGACTGTGTTGTGCTGTTCACCTTTTAAGGCTAAAGAAATGAGCTGTAGTTGATTAACAGTGGGTTGAGATCACAGAATCCCAGCATAGTGGAGGTTGGAGATCATCTCATCCAACCCCCCTTGCTCCAGCAGGGTCACCCAGAGCAGGTTGCCCAAGATTGTGCCCAGGGCAGGTTTGGAATCTAGGAGACTAGAGAAGGATGACAATCTGTGCTCTGGAGCTAGTTATGTTCTAGGGAGTTTACCCAGCAAGAATCACCTCCTTTGTATCTCTGCACATTTGGCCAATTCTCAGCCAATGAACAGCTTTCTAACTGATGCATTTTTGGAGGTGGATTTATAATTACAAAGTCTTCTTTCACTGATTATTATTTCTATTGTTGGAGACCACAGAGTCAGAATTCTGACTACATTTTATTTAAGTTTCCCACAAAGATACATTATGTGTGTTTGGTTTATATCTAGGGATTTGAGATTTCCTTTTTTGTTCACTGTTCCTTCCAGCCTTTATCCTCCAACAGATGCCTGTGGCATGTGTGATAGGGATTCATAAAAAAGCTTTGTAGTTCCATTAAGTTTTATGACTCATTTCCACTAAAATACATTTTATTTTCACAACATTTTATACCTTTATCTGTTCTAAATCCATGTGCTAAAGTATGTTTAAATAGGAATGGTGTCTATTCAAGATTATGCAGAACCAGGGCATGAAGCAGAAGTTTCTCTGAATTAATTCTGCTGTGAACTGAGTCTACTAACACACAAGAGTGTCATGTAAAAGAAACCACTGTATTTTTATCACATTTTCATATTTACCATTCAGAATTCATTCTAAAGTCTGTGCACTTGGTTTGTAGTGTGAGTTCTACAACTGGATTAGTGAAAATAATTTCTCCCTATCAGTAGTTGTTAATGTTATGTGAAAAATTTGGACAATACGGTAGTTTTAACATTTCTCCTTCAAAAATTAATGATCTAAGCCCTTACCTGTTTGTACCTACACAGGCATTCCAATTTTCCTTGCCTCACTGTGTTCTTTCCTCCTCTATTTTTCACAAGAACGTGTACAAAGCAGATTTTAACAACTGGTTGAGAGGAGTTGGCTGGATCCCTCTTCAGTCCATGGATGTGGAAAAGGCCAAAAAAGCCACCCAGATCCTGAGCGAGAAGAAATATCGCCAGCACCCAGACCAGCTGAAATACTCCATTCCAACTGATGCAATGGAGCAAGTGCTGGCTAAGCAAAATGCCCACACCATGAATAAGGTGAGGATTTGGTCAGATGATCATGACTGAGCCAGAGATTGGGTTTTTTTTCTCTTGCAAAATCTTGTGCCCACTGAACTCATCACAATTTGATACTGTGTCTTGTTGGGTTAAGGCTGGGCACTGTGAGATGATGGAAGCATCAGGCTGTGTTCACAACAAAGGGAGCTTCATTTTCTCTTTATAAAGATTAAAGGTTTCTCTTTTGGGTATGTGGTTAAAGATGTTTTCTCCAGATCTAGTCTGCTTTGAGAACTTTTGCTCTTTTTCTGCAAGAAGTAGTTGAGTTGGAAAAAGAACCCTGAAATTCTGTCAGTTTTGTGCAAGTCTCATTGAAAAGGAAAATTAAATTAAGATTTCCTTGAAATTTGAAGAAAATCTTTAAACTCATCCCAACTTATCTGGGACACCACAGAACTACAGAATGTCAGGGGTTGGAAGGGACCTTAAAAGATCATCTAGTCCAACCCCCCTGCCAGAGCAGGGTCACCTAGAGCAGGTCACACAGATCCTCATTCCATGTTTGCCATGGAAAGAGGCTGCATTGGGAAAAAAATTATATATATAGTTTCTGCTTTGCATTAAAGCATGGAAGACTGCAGGCTGAAAATCCTCAGCTTCAATATATCATAGTTATCAAAACATACTTGGCAAATTTAATATACTAAAGAAAGAGGAGGAGTAGAATAGAATAGAGAATATAGAAAATGGAGAATATAGAAAATAGAAAATATAATATTAATATAATTTTGCCACTCAGTAGTTATGTGAAGACTATTTGTAGTGCTTGTGGAACTTTACAGTCCTGTAACTTTTTATTTCTAGCCAATGAGTGAAACATAGCAAGCTCTTCTTTTTGGAGTGTGATTTTTTTTTAATGCTAAATATTACTTTGTAATTGCAGAGGCTCTACACTGATAAGTGGAACAAAGAGAAGACCAGCATTCATGTCATGCCAGATACTCCAGAAATCCTGCAGTCCAGAGTGAATCAGATCACAATGAGCAACGTGAGTTATTTACCACGTGCACAGTGGGCATACAGCCTCTGTTGCATGGCACATTTTTATGTCTTTTGTTGAAAAATATTTCAATTCAGATGTAAGATACTACAGTAGTGCCTTCCTAACCTGTTTTCTTTTACATTGTGCATTAGAAACTTTACAAAGCAGCCTGGGAGGAAGACAAGAAGAAAGGTTATGACCTGCAGCCTGATGCTATTCCAATAAAAGCAGCCAAAGCCTCCAGAGACATTGCAAGTGATGTAAGTTTGCTCGTGTGGTAGTATTTGGAGTAGCTACCAAGAGAGTCAGATGCTCTTTGTAGTGCTCTGTTATGCACAAATGTGGTTTTTTGAGCTCCTTGAGCTGCCCAGGTTTCAATTATATACTTGATGGGATAAAACTCTGCAGTGGGGCAACACTGAATTGTGCTTTTTTTGCTCTTTATTCAGCAAGCTGCTGATCTTCCTGTGCTAGTGTCCAGTGGCCTAGGAAACTCAGGAAACTGAGTGCATTTGACAGAAACCTGAGCTCTTGTGCTGAAAAAGAACAAATTCAGTATTTTCAGAGATAAAATTGATCTTGCCTGATTTCAGTTGCTGTTCTTTCTCTTTCCTGCTGACAGTACAAATACAAACTGGCCTATGAAAAAGCCAAAGGGAAGCACATCGGGTTCCGCAGCCTGGAAGACGACCCCAAGCTGGTGCACTTCATGCACGTGGCTAAGATGCAGTCTGACCGTGAATACAAGAAGGATTATGAGAAGGCAAAGACCAATTTCCACACCCCAGTTGACATGGTCAGCGTGGTGGCAGCCAAGAAAGCCCAGGAGGTGGCTACAAACTCCAACTACAAAAGCTTGATCCACACCTACAATGTTTTGCCAGATGCCATGAGCCTGGAATTGGCCAAAAACATGATGCAGTTACAAAGTGATGTAAGTGACAGAGACTCTTCAACCTTTGCACTGCAAGTACAACAATGCTTAGTTTCTGCAAGCATGCCATGAGATAAATAGTGCTATTTTCTTCATGAAATCACTTCAGTTAGATACTAAAAGGCAGTAAATTCAATTAGACTTTCAGAGGTGATTGACATTGCATTTTTTCTAAGACTTGAAAAGATTAAATTACACCTATTGATAAAGGATTTGGGCTCAGAAAGAAGTAATTGTATGTGTAAAGTACAATGGATATTTACTGCTTACATGAAGAAGTGTCAGGGTTTAGGCTTCTTCATGCATGTGATTTTTCTTTTCTTTCTGCCTCCAGAATCAATACAAAGCAGAGTATGATGAAACTATGAAGGGTGTTGGGTGGATTCCACTGGGCTCCCTGGAAGCTGAGAAGAATAAAAAAGCAATGGAAATTGTCAGTGAAAAGAAGTATCGCCAGCATCCAGACAAGTTGAAGTATTCTGTTCCCATGGATTCCATGAACATGGTCTTGGCTTTAAACAATGCTAAAATCATGGATGAGGTAAGAAAGTGTTCATTCAAACTCCTTCCAATTTGCAGAAGCAAGAAACAGACTATACCTGGTGTAATAGTCAATCTTATTGTATGCATAGCTTTGGAAATCATCAGTTGTGGTAGCTAATGAATGTGCTGCCCTTTAATTGCATTTCACCTCCACAGCCCTGACATCAAAGCATGACCCTGACATTTCTAAGAATTAAATACAAAAACAGATCTGGGGGTCACATGTTAAATAGAAAGTTTACCCAAGATAACTGGTTATAGACTTTTACCAGTATAAATCTAGGCTAAAGCTGGGCACACTCTGCACCCTGACACCTCGGGGAGTGCTGCCTGTCTTCTCTGAGCTTGGCTGTAGTAGTTGCATTGTTTAAAGGAAGCTTTTATTTACAATATTCTTTTAAATAGCTTTATTTCTTTTTTAGGTTATGTTGACACTCTTCATTATTTTCCCTTCCAGCACAAGTACAAACAAGCATGGGAGGAAGACAAGAAGAAAGTTCACATGACACCAGATATTCCACAGATTGCTTTAGCAAAAGTGAATGCATTTAATATAAGTGATGTGAGTATTCTGTGACATTGCTCTTATGTTATTAGGAATAAGTGAGATGACAGCAGACAAATCTTCCTAATTGTCACTTTATTTAGTGTTCATGTAGGTTGTTTAATTATAATAGCTACTAACAACACATTAGAGTTTCAGTACCATCCATGTTTGTTACTCCATTTATTATTTGATTTCCCTATGCACTTATTTTTGTAGATATTTTTTTTTGTTATTAGTTAATTGTCACTGATTATAGTGCAGTGCAGCTGCATTGATGTATGAACAATGGGATAAAAGCAGGTTAAATTAATAGTTTTATTAAAGTAACTATGGTGGATTTTGCTTTTTTGAAAGATTTTTTTCCCCTTTCTTTTGACAGAAAATGTACAGACATTCATTTGAAGAATCTAGGAAGAAAGGGTATGATCTCAGAGCTGATGCCATCCCTATTAAAGCTGCCAAAGCTTCGAGGGATATTGCTAGTGATGTAAGTTCTTGGAAGAAAAAAAATTATCCATTTCAGATCTTGTGAAGCTTTAATTTCTTGACACAATTCTATTTTATATGGAAAATACACAAAGTCTCTTTGTTCTATTGCTTGTAAATAATCCTGACATATTCATTATATATTGTAATACATTTTCTAGCATGGTTAGAAACAATTTCTTTATTAGAAAGGTAAGGAGGTATGTATAAGAATAACAGTGCACTTTTCACAAAGGAATTTCTTCAGCAAATCAGATTTTAGGTGTTCCTCTGCCTTTCTCTTTCTGACAGTATTTCACATTTTCATTGTGGCACTTATAATCCACTTAGAAAGCAATTGAAACCCAGGTTAATTGAGCCCTACACAGGAGCAGAATGAATTAGTGCAAGGAAATGTCATTTATTAGGAAAGTCTTTAAATATACTACTTATAAAAGAGATGTTAGACACTGGTTTGCTTTAGAGTGCACCCTAAGAGTAAGTGGAAAGAGCCACCATCTCTGCATGCTTGGTGATGTTTTCTTAACTGTGGAAAAAATCTTATTTTAATCTCATTTAAATCTTTGTTCCTGTTTTAATCTGATTTTCATCTATTTTAACCTAATGAGCAAGGTGACAGGACAAAGGGAAACGACCACAGGTTGAACCAGGGGAAATACAGATTAGATATGAGGAAAAATTTCTTTAGTGAAAGAGCAGTTAACATTGGGAGGGATTGCCCAAGGAGGTGGTGGAGTCCCCCTCCCTGGAGGTGTTCCAGAGGCAGCAGATGTGGGACAGCAGACCATGGAAGCGTTGGGTAGAAGGTTGGATTTGATGATCCTGGAGATCTTTTCCAACCTTAGGGTTCTATAATTCAATGATCTTAAACGAAGTAGCATTGAAGCTGCTGCCTCTGTTCTCTTCCCAGTATAAATACAAACTGGGTTATGAACAAGACAAGGGAAAGCTCGTCGGCTTCCGCAGCCTTCAGGATGATCCCAAACTTGTCCATTACATGCAAGTGGCCAAGATGCAGTCTGACCGGGAGTACAAGAAAGCTTATGAGATGGGCAAGACCCACTACCAAACCCCTTCTGATGCCCTCAGCATCGTGGCAGCCAAAGAGGCCCAGGACCGTGTGACCAACACGAACTACAAGCGCCTGATTCACCAGTACATGCTGCTGCCAGATGCGATGAACTTAGAGCTCTACAGAACCATGAACCAGATACAGAGCGACGTAAGTGTGCTTTGGAAAGGGCAGAATTCCTCTGTAGGGAGCCAGCTGTAAATGGTAAGCTTGAATTTTGTCATCTCCTTGGCAGAATGAGTACAAGCAGGATTACAACGAGTGGTTCAAGGGCATCGGCTGGAGTCCTGCTGGTTCTCTGGATGTGGAGAAATCCAAGAAGGCCACGGAAATCGCCAGCGATCGGAAATACCGGCAGCACCCCAGCCTCTTCCCCTTCACCAAGCAGAACGATGCCATGGACCTGGTCCTGGCAAAGCAGAATGCCAACATCATGAACAAAGTGAGTGCTTCTGGGGAAAAGGAGATGTTCACACATAATCCATTTCAACAATCAGCATATAGGTCTCTGGCACAGCCTTTATGTAGCAGTGTTAAAAAACAACTGCCACTTAGAGGTTCCTCTTCTTTATTTTTCTTAATGAAGCTCTCAGGTACTGATAAATAGCATTGGTTGATCAAATCTTTCCTCGTTTTTCTCCTTGCTAGCTCTCCGACCTCTATTCTCCTTGTTCTTGTATAGAAATCATTGGCCCTGAAAATCTTGGTAGCTGGGCTTCATTAGAAGCAAGACTGGATCCTAATTCAGCTATTTCAGAGTAAAATAAATCCAAGTCAGCACTTTAATCTTTTTACTCATCCATATCCAAAGTGTGCAAATGGGAAGGTGAAAACCCAAAGGAGCCACCCTTTGTCTTTTATACTAACACACCTGATGCTGCTTTTTTTCAACAGCATGCTTATACTCAAGCTTGGGAGAAGGATAAAACTCAAGTCCATGTGATGCCAGATACACCAGACATTCTTCAGGCCAAACAGAACAAGATGAACTACAGTCAGGTAGAGTTTTTAAATACTTCCTATTATACTTCAAATTTATATCTGTTTTCTTTCAATTTAAATATGCCTCATGTTTCAAGATAAAGAATGAATTAGTGTAAGTTGGAAGAAACAGTATAGGGGATTTAGAAGAGGCAAGAATTTTTAAGTATGTTTCAAATCCTCAAGTTAAGCTCTAGTAGAAAGTTGCTGTTAAGAAAAACTATTTAGTCACAAGCCTAAGACTTGAAGTTCATGCTCACCAGTGTCTCATTTCTCAGTTTCCACTCTAGTAGCACTTCTCTCATCACTGAAGCCTGTGAGGTGACCAGAAATCAGCAGTAGAGATCATGTACACATCTAAACAGAAGGTGACAATACATATTACTAAGACTTTTTAATTAATCTTGTTTTTAGAAACAATACAAGCTTGGTTTGGAGGAATTGATAAAGAAAGGCTATGACCTCACACCTGAAGCCATCTCTGTGAAAGCTGCCAAAGCTTCGAGGGACATTGCAAGTGATGTAAGCAACCTTTCTAACTCAGTATGACATACACTTCATCTGGTTGCTCTAACATCCAGAGTGGCGCTAGGGGGAGGCACACCTCTCTGGTAAGGTGTGGCTTGGAGTGGAAAGGAACATTGCTGGCAAATCTCTTTCCTGATCTGCTCTTCTCAGTGAAGAAAACAGTTTAAGAAGGGTCAGTCTGGCACCTTGACAATTCCAAGGATTATGGTCCATATTATGGAGTGGTTGGTTATACACAGTTAGGAGTTGTTTGCTCTTTGGGATGCTGCATTTTCAGAGCAGCAGCACATCCAGAATACTCTTGTTCACACCAAGTGATGCTCAATCAAGGGGCTACTCAAACTTTACAAGAGTTGCCATAGCTGAGAGAAGACACTGATATTTTGTTAGATGTTTTACCACTGCCTGTTTCTTGCTGTAATTCCTGTGCCATGGTCTCTGTCACTCCAGTACAAGTACAAAGAAGGTTACCGCAAGCAGCAGGGACATCACATTGGATTCCGCAGCTTACAGGATGATCCTAAGATGCTGTGGTCCATGCAAGTAGCTAAGATACAGAGTGAGAGGGAGTACAAGAAAGACTTTGAGAAGTGGAAGACCAAGTTCAACATGCCCGTGGATATGCTGGGCTTCCTTCTGGCTAAGAAGTGTCAGGAGTTAGTCAGTGACATAGACTACAAACGGATACTGCACCGCTGGACTTGTCTGCCGGACCAGGTTGATGTCACCGAGGCCAAGAGGGTCTATGAACAACAGAGTGATGTAAGATCCCTCTGCTTTTAATTCATTGATTTATTCTGTAAGATATTTACTGCTTGCCATAGAATCATTCAGGTTGGAAAAGACCTTCAAGTTCATCAAGTCCAACCATTAACCCTATTCTACCAAGTCCACATCTCCAAGCAAAACTCAAAAAAGATTTTTAACAACTGTTTTTGATGTCAATATAGATCAGATTGAAGCTAAAATGCCAGTTAGTCTTTTAATATGGTTTAATAAATGAACAGGGAAATAACCTACTATTGTTTTTTCCTTGACAGAACCAGTACAAGTCAGATCTACAATGGCTCCGAGGCATTGGCTGGAGTCCTCTGGGATCCTTGGAATCTGAAAAGAACAAGAAAGCTTCTGAAATACTGAGTGAAAAGAAGTACAGGCAGCACCCAGATACCATTAAGTTCACAAGCATCCCAGATGCCATGAATATTGTTCTAGCAAAATCTAATGCCAAAAACAGAAGTGATGTAAGTTGCCTCTAGAGACAAGAACATATGGTAAAAGTAAATGAATCCATAGCATACCTTTGATATTATCTCCAGATCAGAGGGTGTGCTTCATATGCACAAATATCAGTGGTTTACAACCAGTGCCTCACTGCTCACTTGTCAAGACATACTATGGCTTGTTCAGAAGATTCAGGTCTTTGATGTTGTGTAACTTAGCCAGGAATAACTGCAAATAAGATTATTTCCTAATTAGGATGTAAATGTATTGTCACAAGGCTGTTTCCTTGACACTTCCTAGATGTAAAGAAGAAAAAAAAAGTAGTATTTAGGAAAATGATTGTATTACTTGATTTTAAACTCTTGTGTTGCTTATGTGGCTCACACTTGCATAGAACATCTTTGGTTTGCTGGTGTTGGAGGGAGGTAAACTGAATTTTCCTCTGAGTAAACTGAATTTACCTCTGGGCAAATTCCCATGCTGTGCATGTGAACCCTTATCAGACAAGGCCCCTCTTTTTGTGTCTCCTTCCAGATACTGTATAGAGAAGCCTGGGACAAGGACAAGACTCAGATTCACATTATGCCTGATACTCCTGAGATTTTGCTGGCTAAATCAAACTTAATTAACATGAGTGATGTAAGTGTGTCTCTACAATGTTTCTTTTATTACCTTTGGCTTGCCCATTGTGCCTACAATGTAAGAAGCAATAGAGTAACTCTTGAGTTTTAAGAGCTATAAGCACTCTGTGATTTTTTTTTCCTGGGAAAATTATGGTGCACTGGGAAGCTCAAGTGGGATTGCTAAATGATTAAGTGGAAATTGATTTACTAGAATATAAAAAATACCAAGAAAATATGCAACAGAAGTTAGCAATTTTCACTTTCATCCCTACTGTTCATATTAACACTATAAATATACGTTCAGTACTTTATAGTAAGCTCCACATTCTTGTTAAAATGTCAGATTATAGTGACTTGCCTCTCCAGAATTGCAAAGGATTCTCATTTACATCAAATTCCTGCTTCTAATGGAACAAATAAAGACTACATGCAGAAGAAACCTTTGCAGATCAATCATAAGAACTGAAGAAGACAAAAATAATTCCTACTGAAATTGAGTGTAGAGAATCATGGGGTTGTTTTATTCAGCTCTCTAGAAGAACCTATGAACTATTCACATCATGTATATTCAGTGAAAGTCAATGAGTAAATCAGAAAACATACAGCTTGTCATTTTAAAACCTGTTAGATCCTCAGTTACAAAATATACATTATTAAATGAAAGCTGTGGAATTTAATTTGAGGAATGAAACTGCATTTGGACTCCTATGTTTTATTTTCAGCCCTCAGGGGAGGAAAGCTGTCACATTGAGAAACTCTCTAGAGAGCTTTATTTTAATTGCTTTGCATCTCGCCCTGACAGAAACGTTACAAGATGGGCTATGAGGAGCTGAAGAAAAAAGGCTATGATCTTCCTCCTGATGCTATTCCTCTCCAGGCAGCAAAGGCATCCAGAGACATAGCCAGTGAAGTAAGTCTCATGGGGTGAAAAGAATAGTAGAGCTGGTACAAACTCTTGGACAAACCTGGTTTTTACTTAAAAGGAGAAAATGTCTAAAATTTCAACAGTTTTACAATACTACCTTACCCAGAGGCTGTGTATTCTTAACTAAATTATTAACTAATGTATTAAAAATAAAATTAAAAAGGATGATAAATGTAAAATGCAGCTTTAAAAGAGGTGCTAATTATCCTTTCTGCCCTCAATTAGTTCAAGTACAAAACTGCCTACCGGAAGCAGCTGGGGCACCACATCGGAGCGCGGAACATCGAGGACGATCCCAAGATGATGTGGTCGATGCACGTGGCCAAGATCCAGAGTGACAGGGAGTACAAGAAAGCCTTTGAGAAGTCCAAGACAAGCTTCAGTACCCCAGTGGACATGCTGGGCATCGTGTTGGCCAAGAAATGCCAGGAGCTGGTCAGTGATGTTGATTACAAGCACCC
>VYZU01020306.1:14173-64038 GCA_013401355.1 Ceyx cyanopectus | reverse complement strand
TGCTCCACTCCTCTATCTACAGATTAAATATTATTTATGTGTGTATTACATATGTATTATATGTATTAAATATATCATTTTTTTCCTCTCTCTAAAGATGCATGAATCCCTGCAGAACTCACCCTGGCTATCCACAGCCTCTGAACCCAGGGACTAGAGGGATCATTCTTCCTCTGTTGGCTTCAATCAGTCCATCAACCTGTCCTCTGCAAAACACTGAGAGCCTCATCCCCATCACATCTGCAGCCCCTGAGCCAAGTGATGTATAAACGTCTTCTGTAGAACACATCCCAGGTCTGTACCATCCATCCAAGGGTTTCAATAAGTCAGGACCGAATGTGCCTTTCCAGGGTTTCATCCAGCCTAGGATGGCTGCATTGAAATTTGTGGGTTTTTGGTATTTTCTTTCTTTGGTATTTACTTTCCCCAGTGACTAACCTGTTCTCATGGCAATGGATGGACTTGCTTGGATGGACAGCTTACTTTTCCACAGGGTTGGAGCAAGGGCTGCAGGTGGCATCTGGTTGGTTCAAGACAACAAGTTGGGCTTAAGCGGCCTTGGTCAGAAAAGCAAAGACTTGCAGGCATGACTTCTTATGGGTTTAATTGCTTGTTAAGTAATTAAATACAAACCCCAACTTGAGTATTACAGTGGAGAGGGAAGGACAGGAGAGGGAAAAAGTTTTTTCCAGGAAATGGGCCCAAATGAGACAGACTTTCTGAGCTACCCTCATTTTGACCCAGGATTTTTGCTGCTGTGTGCACTCATGGATCTCACGCCATGTCCCATGTCACAAAACTAACTTGGACAGACAGCTCAAGGACTTGGGCACAGCTGAGATCTGCAGGAAACAGGCATTTATGGGGGAAGAGGGGAGACGTGCAGTTTATTTGCTTCCTCCTCTCTGGTTTTGCAGTCGTCCCTGTCATTCCTGCTGTTTCCCTTGTTTTGCTGTGACTTTCCATATAGAGGACAGGGATGAATGAAGAGGGATTTGATAAGAAGGTCTCCACAAACTACATTAGCTTTAAGAAAAAAACCCCAAACAACAAAAATACCACCACACACACACAAAAATAATAATAACCCCCCCCCCCAAAAAAAACAAGTAACAAAAACCCTGCCTTTCAATCAAGCCAGCCTGAATTCCTAAATTATCAAATCTCCTTTCAAGATCCTTTCAAGTGTCTGAAAGTGATATAAGAGAAATAAAGGGGGGAGGAAAAATAAAGCTTAAAAAAAAAAAGAAAAAAAAAAAAGAAAAAAAAAGAGGAATGGGTTGTCTTGTCAACTGACATACCTTTCCAGCACTCCCAAGATTACTGGATGAAATAAATGTTTTTGAAATTCATAAAAGATACCTTTTATCAGAGGGTGACAACTTCACATTTTGGTATAGAAATGGTTATTTTCTTACAAGGATTTAATAATGCTCTGGCTTTGATCTAAATGCAATACTTCCACCATCCTCTTTTAATTGAGCAGAGGACTTTTTTTTTTTTTTAAATTTAAGCAATAATAGGAGTAATTGTGACTAAAGCCTAAATCAGTCCTTCAGATTACAAAGAAGTACCTGTGAAGAGCCTCTCACATGCAACAAGATCATTCCACTGTAATTACCCTGGATTTATAACACTGGGTGAGATGGAATCACAGCCACTAAACTGAAATCTGAACCTCACTGAAAACTTCAGCATTTCTACCAAGCTTGACAGGTGGTGGACTTCATGCCAATGAGCCAGCTAGCAACCTGCAATCCTACCCAGCGGCCTCGCATCCAAGGGCAAGGATGGCAGAACTGGAATGACAGCCTCCGAGAAAGGCTGCCAGATTCAATAAATCTTCCTCAAAGCTGATCTTTTTTTTTTCTCCAGGCAATGTTTGGAAGCCAGCAATGGATTGATGGGAGCTGCAAGCACGTGGAGAATGACCACACCATGCTGGTTTGTGTGGTTTTCCATGCAAATTTTAGAGTCCCAGAAAAAATAAAAAAAAATAAAAAAGAAAAGCAAGAAGCAGCACATTGGGTTATCAAACTACAAAGAAGTAGAAGTTCTACTGCAGATGGATTAATATGCTCTGGTCTGCACAAGCAGTCCAAGATTCTACTTGCAGCATGGATGGTGCTATAAAATCGCAGCTACGCAGGAAAGAGACTGAACAGCTTCAGCACATCTCTTAGTCTTTGAACTTCAGGATCTCTTGAGATAAACAGTCTAAATTAAGCAACAAAACATTCCAGGCTCCCTAACAAAGCCATCCATTTTGGAGAAGCCCTTGGAAAGCCAGGCACCTACTGGAGATGGTCACAGTACTTCAAAACATTCTATGGTGATTCCAAGTGGCCTTCACAGATTTAAACACAAAATGACCCATTTACTCCAAAACTCAACTTTCTTTGGGAAAAAAAAAAAAAAAAGCAGACAGCTCTTTTTTAGTGCTTCTCATCTAAGTAAATCTGTTTAGATCAAGGCACACACTGCCCTGGAAAGCACTGAGGAGCACAGGCTGGAAGACAGGCATTAGATGAAATATTTATATTTCAAAACCAATGAAAGGAAGGGAAGTGTATTTTTCAAAAGGTTTCTTTGCAATGTGCTGTTTTGAGGGAGAACGCTGGAACAAAAAATAAAACTACCTGTGAGGTGTAGCAAGTAACGATCCTGGAGAGGGAGGCAGCAGGAGACCTTTCCAGTAGGGAACAGCCCCTTCTTGCTGTGCATATATTGATGCTATTTCCTATGGCACCATGTAGAAACATCAGCAGCAAACACCCAGGAGTGGTGGGGAGGACATCACCTGCGTGGAGTTCAGCAGGAACATCAGTGAAGATGAGAGTACTCCAGCAACAGCTCAACAGCTGCCTAATGATGAGATACAAGATGTTTTAATGCTGGAGGAACTCTGTGCAGAGCAGTAGTTGCCAAGAGACATGAGTGCGTGGTATGTGGAGAATTGCCTGGTCAGGAGGCAATGAATAGCCTCCAGAAGAAGCAAAGGGGAAGATTTTTTACTTACAAATCCCCCTGTGAGGTGCCATGGATGCAACTAAGTTTTTGGGACCACAGACTAAAGGATTCAAGAGTCACACATTTTTACAGTGAGAGTGGTAAAACCCTGACCCAGGTTGCCCAGAGAGGTGGTCACTGCCTCATCCCTGGAACCATTCCAGATGAGGTTGGCCAGGGCGCTGAGCAACCTGCTCTAGTTGCAGATGTCCCTGCTCCCTGAATGGGGTTTGACCAGGTGAGCTTTAAATACCCCTTCCCACCCAAACCAGTCTATAATCCTACAATTCCATTAATTGCAGACAACTATGGTACAACAACCCTTGTCTAACTGTTGGGAATCTGGACAGACACATAGATTGACTTGCTCTGTCAAATGCCACTCCACCTGACAATCACTTAGTGGGTTTCACTTACTTAATCTTCCTTTCCCTGCAGGATGGTAATTTCATGCTGCCAGGAGCCTCCCTTCTCTTCCAGACAAACAAAATAACAGCAACATCCTGTATTACAACAAGTGTAATTTATTTATGATCTCTCAAAGACTCAATTAGCTTCAGTTTACTAATCTGTGAGATGGGTACAGGATCTCACATCTACTTCAGAGATACCATCAATCACTAGATAAATTATTCATCATTTTACAAGGTATCATTAGCCATGCTCTTTCATACCTAGAAAGACACACATATAGGGAAAGATTTAGATGATCACTGTTACTGCTCAATAGCTTTGTGGGTGTCAAATGGAAGGGGCCAATCTCTTTTCTGCAGTGCCCAGCAATAGGACAAGAACAATGGGTATAAACTGGAGCATAGAAGGTTCCACCTCAACATGAGAAGGAACTTATTTATTGTGAGGGTGATGGAGCCTGGAACAGGATGCCCAGAGAGGTTGTGGAGTCACCTTCTCTAGAGACTTTCAAAGCCTATCTGTGTGCATTCCTGTGTGACATGACCTGGGTGCTCCTTCTCTGGCAAGGGGGGTTGGACTCGATGATCTCCAGAAGTTCCTTTCAAACCCTATAATTCTATGATTCATCTTTGTGATAGTGATCCTGGGAGAAATGCCCTCTTCTATCCTGGCTTTATTGAGGAACCAAAGTATGACAACAGAATAAGGATTTGGGACATCTCAGCACTACTTGTCCCGTGCTTGCTCTCCTGTAGTACTCCCTCAGTTCTTCCATCTTATTCCTGAAGTCTGATTTATTCACATCCACAAAAAACAAAAAAAAAGTAAATTATTCCTGCACAAAAGGTGCCATGAGATGAAAAAATATCATGTCCAAAACCCATGATGAGAGGTGGCTTGGCTTTAACAGATGAGTCAGTACTGCCTGGTGAAAAATAGACCTTCTGATGGATTTTGGTGTCTGCTCTGCCTGGAATAGCAAAAGCACTTAAGTGCTTATGCAGAGGCTGCTGCCTTCAGAGACAATTTACAGCGGGGTTAGTGGCCGGGAGATAGCTGCCATGAGCAGATAAACTGCCAGGACCCTAAGATTCTAATTATTATATTTTTTTCCACTGCCTGCCAACAAGACGCTGCTGATACAGAGGTGGGGCTTTGTCCTGCTGAATTCATCCCATGAATTAAAGACAAAACACCTTTTGGTTGTTCCTGTGTATTACTGGATCATCTCAATTGCTTCATTTGAAACACCCAATTTTCCTGCTGAAAATCCATTTTCAGACAGCTGGAAAACTGGTGACCAGACTTAACTGTTCTGAACAATTCTGTGTTTGTGACTCAGAGGTGAACCTCTGTTGAGGATTGCAATTAAAAGAGCACTGGGCTCTCCTAATGAACTTGCCTTACATAATGAGCCACCAGTGCCAGGCTTTGCTGGTCGCTCCAGAGGAGAGAGGCTACCAGGCAATTACATGGAGGCACATTCTCCATTAATGAAATACACCTCATTTACCACTGGTATCAGAAAATTGGGATTAAGCAGGAATTCAAATGTGTTTTTTCTTGCCTCTAACTGTGCCTCTCACGTCCACTTACTCCATTTACAAGGACTGGAAATTGGTAAAGTATATTTTAACTTTTTATTTTCCATCACTGCTCAAAGACCCACAGAGAGCCTAAGGCAGACCAGCTAAGCACACAGCCAGCTCAGAGGGACCCACACCCTCCAAAAAAAACCAACACAGAGCTGCAAACTAATTACCTCAAGGCTAATTATCCCACCTCCTGCAACTGAGCCCACCACAAAGAACTGGGAAGAAATTCCCACCATTCTCGGGCTTTTCTCCTGAAATGGTCAGAACCAGCTTGCCCCAACACAGGGCCAGACACTGAGTCGGTGGAGGAGAGATGGTGAGGAAGAGGAGGCAGCCAGGAGACAGCAAGAACTGATGTAGGAGTCAAAGGTTGCAGCAATGCTGGACTTCAGGTAAAAAAAAAAAATGAGCAGAAAGAAAGGGTTTAGAGTTGGAATTCTGGATAAATGTTAAAACTGTTTTGGAAGGAAAAAAAAAAAAGTCTCCAAATTTGCAGGAGGTATAGAAGGAACCACAGGTTTGTTCACCTAATTCCATGATATAAATCCCCTGGATGACATAAGAAGGAGCTTTATCTGCCCATCCAAGGCAGTGGCCCAGGAGCCAGCCAGGGTATCAGTGACATTCGTTGCCATGGGAACACAATTACCAGGAAACATGGCTCAAGGTGGAGAGGAAACCCCAGAGATTCATTAGCAACAGGTTCCCATAGCAACTGCTCCAAACTCATTAATAATTCTCCCTTTCCCCCCCACCCCAAAAAAAACCCACCTTATTTCAGAGCGTGGGTGTGAAAATCCTCCGAGAAAGTTGATCAAAGGGTAGTGAAGATGCATGCAGAGTTAGGAGCAGTACAGTCCTGTCCCCCCCACCTCTCCATCACCCACCTCCAGAACTTGCCTTTTTTAATCAAAGCAAGCAGACACACCCTGTTTGCAGGGCAGCATCATGCTGAGGGACATACTGTAGCCTCAGGGCTGCTGCAAAGGATAAAAATACAAAGAATTTTCCATTAAAACAGAGAAAGTACAAAAAANAAAAAAAAAAAATGAGCAGAAAGAAAGGGTTTAGAGTTGGAATTCTGGATAAATGTTAAAACTGTTTTGGAAGGAAAAAAAAAAAAGTCTCCAAATTTGCAGGAGGTATAGAAGGAACCACAGGTTTGTTCACCTAATTCCATGATATAAATCCCCTGGATGACATAAGAAGGAGCTTTATCTGCCCATCCAAGGCAGTGGCCCAGGAGCCAGCCAGGGTATCAGTGACATTCGTTGCCATGGGAACACAATTACCAGGAAACATGGCTCAAGGTGGAGAGGAAACCCCAGAGATTCATTAGCAACAGGTTCCCATAGCAACTGCTCCAAACTCATTAATAATTCTCCCTTTCCCCCCCACCCCAAAAAAAACCCACCTTATTTCAGAGCGTGGGTGTGAAAATCCTCCGAGAAAGTTGATCAAAGGGTAGTGAAGATGCATGCAGAGTTAGGAGCAGTACAGTCCTGTCCCCCCCACCTCTCCATCACCCACCTCCAGAACTTGCCTTTTTTAATCAAAGCAAGCAGACACACCCTGTTTGCAGGGCAGCATCATGCTGAGGGACATACTGTAGCCTCAGGGCTGCTGCAAAGGATAAAAATACAAAGAATTTTCCATTAAAACAGAGAAAGTACAAAAAAGCAGACATGACCTGGCTCCAGTCCAGCTACTTTCTCCCTCCTGCCTGTCCCAATGGGTGCTGCCATGTTCCCCATGTCTTCTCTATTCACCTCCTGACCTTGAACCCACTTTCTGCTTGATAAATTTGTTTGCCCTGGATTCAAGACCCCAATTCTCTTCTTGGCCTAAAAACACAGCTGGGTTGCCAAAAGTGTTACTACATGTGAGAAAGGAGCAGAAGGTGGAAAACATGGGCAAAGTGAAAGCAGGGAGAAGACAACTTGAACTCCAGAGCTGCTCCCTCATTCATGGCTTTCCCAGGAAACACTACATGCTCCCTGACTCCTGAAAAATTACCCATCTGGGCAGGGACTGCCCCAGCTTGGGAGCTTTTTTAGCACTTGAAGGAAATTTGCTGTACTATGCACATCCCAGTGCAGGTGTTAGCAAGAAGTCAGCGTGAGTGTGACCTGGGAGAGGACCAGGGAAGGAGATACGAATGTTAAGAGGGATTAGATAAAAAATACAAAAAACCTTTACAATGTTCTCTGTAAAAAAAAACCTGTACAGAACAGTATTCTCTACTGTACCAGCAAATTTACTGTGAAGGAGGAAAACACCTGTATGTGTAATGCTGCTGGGAGCTGCAAAAAGGAAAAGGTGAATTATCTGGACCACAAGAGCACTCACAGAACACCCACATTGAGGACAGGCAGCAAAAGAAAAAAACCTATTTCTTTTAAGAAACATTCTCACCTTTTTTCCATCTGAGTTGATGTTTCCTTCATATACATCTGTTGTTCTTTTCTATGAAGCTACAGAAGTTGAAGGGCTGGCATTATTTGAATAAATATACATGGGAGAAGATGTCCCCTTTTATGCCTCAGTGCCTTTCAGTCCCCAAAACCCCAGACAGACTTCAACACGTGGAACCTGCACTGAACTCATGACCCAGCTGAAATGAGGGTTGATAAGCATTTGTCTCACTGATATTCTGCACAGGTTTCCTCAAAAAGAGAGAGCTCAAGCACTTCAAGAACTGTCCTGAACCCCTTGTTCAAAGCAGAGTTAATATCAAATCTGCTCTTTTGTTTCTTCTGATGGATCTCAAGGAGACTGCTCATAGTACAATTAGGTAGTGTTTGTAGTATTAAGTATTCTGGAGCACTTCTATAACAATAGCTATTCCTCTCAAAGCCAAATAATATTGAATTAACTGTAATAATAGTATAATAACTGAACAAGCCTGGGGGGAGAATGTATGGCTTCTATTTTTTCATGTTCGCTTGCTTTACATAAATGAGATGAAAATCTCTTATGATAAACTAATACGAATATCAAACAAATCAAACCATCTCCATGGTTTTTATCCTCTGCAGTTATAATAAAAAGTCTCAGGCGATATTAACAAAATGCAAATAGAAGATCCCAGCCTATGGCTATCAAACTTTCAAGAAAGGGTTTATTTCCTGTACCTCCAGCCTCATCTTGCTCAGCTAGGTGCCAAGGAGCAAACCTGACATTTGTCTGAAAGAGCCTCCCACACTGGAGAAACTGTCAGAGAGGGCAGATTAATACATTGGAGTTATATATATAAACATAAGTGTATATATAAAAATATATAAATATCTGTAATATAGAATATAGAAATATATACATATATAAGTTCTTTTACAGCAAAACATGTTCACCCTGCGAGAGTACCGATATAAAATAGAAATCTGATAAAATCAATAAATATTCCAGCCTAGGGTTGTTTCTCTCTATTTGTTAACATTAGGGCAATGCTTCCAAATTTTCCCCTCTGCAGCCTCTCTTCTGGACAAAGAAACGCCTTTGGGGAATGTCCATGCTGTGGCATTGGATATACATTAACCTCACAAGATTACTAAATTACACATAAAATCCTCTAGCATTTTAAAACTCTCTGAAAAACAACAACCATAAACAGATTAAATAAATAACGATATATTTATAATGCAGAACTACCCCCAAGCCCAAGACAGAACAGGATCCCATCATGCTACATGAGAGATTAGAAATACAGCCCTTCCCTCAAATCAACAATGACTTGTTATTTGAATTTTCATAAACCCAGCCCCAGCTATCATAAAACTCATCATCATAACTGGTTTTCCTTCTAGCAATTAAACAACAAAAGCAAGAAGCTGCTTCAGAGCATCTCTTTATTGCAACTGCTTGGGATGATGTTCAAAGTTCATTGTAACGGAGGGCTTGAAAAGGAAGAGGCAGCAGTCAGGGAACGACCAAGCAGCCAACAGGAAAACCTACATCTCACTGTGTTCGGCAAATGGACTTACTTTTCATTCTGCCTGAACAGGAAGGAGCCTTTTTTCTCACCATGTGATGGGTCAAAAATACATACACTTGTTAGAATGCAATTTGGATGGAAGGAGCAAAGGTCGGGGAATATGTTTTCATTAGTCACCATAATAAGACTGTGAGACTTGTAGAAGAAAAATATTAATAGTAGCCAAGAGGGAATTGCTTGGCTCACTGCTGTGGACAGTCCAGCTGTGCTGTAAGAAGGCAGGACTGGAGCAACAGACAAAGGCTGGGCATGCCCATGACCACCCAACATGGTGAGGGATGCTCTGCACCATGATAGATACTGTGCAGAACAAGCAGTCCCCAATGGGACTGGACTTGCAGCATTCTTGTTAGGAATCCCTGATACAGGAAAGCCAGGCAAACTGAAACCCTCCATTGCTATAAGCCCTGGAGACAAGGGAGATGACTGTCCCCTTCCTTTTACATATATAGTGATAAGCAGCAATGACCCCTCAGGCCTCAAGGACACAGAGTTTAGAGGAGAGCAGAGCAAGATGAAATACACCTGTCAATCAAGTCTCCTCATCTCTCTCAGGTCTTACATGCATGTACTGTTGAGGCACACAGAAAATACCACCTAAGAGAACACAGCCTTCAGGAAAAACTGAGGTCCAGAATTGCAAGATGGTTTCAGAAACTTCTCTGTCTTTAACCTATAGTATTCTTTTAATACTGGTGTTTAATTGGCATAACAAGTGGAATTAAAAGCTATGTACCCAAGGGTAGGATTTGACTAAAGATTTTAAATGCTATTTGTCACGTCCTACTAAATACTGATGTAGGGTTGATGCAGGTCTTTAGAAACTGTGGTATTGTAATGCTACCGTGGCCTTGAAGAGCTAAGTGATTCAGGATACCTGTGTTGCTATTGCCTCTGCTTGCAAAGACTTCAAATTGTGGAGGACCTGTCCTCTTCAGATGCTCCCTCAAGGATAGAATTGGAGACACTTCAGCAAGCTGATTAAGACACCTTGCATCATTTCTGCCCAAGCTGTGCTTTATCCTCTAAGATAAAGACTTCCAGTTCAAGGCCTTCATTCTGGTACCTATCACCATTGCCAAAATTCACTTTAAATAAGCAGGCTTATAGAGAAAAGAAAAAAAAAAATCAAGGCATTTTAAGTCTTTGTATAAAACAGTAACTCCTTTCCTCAAGGACAGTATTTTATCTGCTGCATAATGAGATTAAGAAATCCCATCAGACTACAGCAAGAGTTGAAAGTGCTGCAAGAATTGCTCCAGGATCCCCTAAATCACTCTGCATCTCTACAGTGTTGGCTTCAGGAGGTGGTTTCATCTTTCAGCATACAAAAGCCCCGCAGGCCTCTTTTGGTATATAAATGACCTAAAAACACAGGGAAAGCCACATCACTCCTGATCTCTCGCAGATCTGATTTCATTAATGATCTGTACGAGGAAGATTTTCCAGAACATCAAAACAACAAGAAATAAGTGCATGGAGACAAGGGAAGACAATTCCTTCTCTGCATACATGGACTGCTCCACTGAAGGNAGCCTAGGGTTGTTTCTCTCTATTTGTTAACATTAGGGCAATGCTTCCAAATTTTCCCCTCTGCAGCCTCTCTTCTGGACAAAGAAACGCCTTTGGGGAATGTCCATGCTGTGGCATTGGATATACATTAACCTCACAAGATTACTAAATTACACATAAAATCCTCTAGCATTTTAAAACTCTCTGAAAAACAACAACCATAAACAGATTAAATAAATAACGATATATTTATAATGCAGAACTACCCCCAAGCCCAAGACAGAACAGGATCCCATCATGCTACATGAGAGATTAGAAATACAGCCCTTCCCTCAAATCAACAATGACTTGTTATTTGAATTTTCATAAACCCAGCCCCAGCTATCATAAAACTCATCATCATAACTGGTTTTCCTTCTAGCAATTAAACAACAAAAGCAAGAAGCTGCTTCAGAGCATCTCTTTATTGCAACTGCTTGGGATGATGTTCAAAGTTCATTGTAACGGAGGGCTTGAAAAGGAAGAGGCAGCAGTCAGGGAACGACCAAGCAGCCAACAGGAAAACCTACATCTCACTGTGTTCGGCAAATGGACTTACTTTTCATTCTGCCTGAACAGGAAGGAGCCTTTTTTCTCACCATGTGATGGGTCAAAAATACATACACTTGTTAGAATGCAATTTGGATGGAAGGAGCAAAGGTCGGGGAATATGTTTTCATTAGTCACCATAATAAGACTGTGAGACTTGTAGAAGAAAAATATTAATAGTAGCCAAGAGGGAATTGCTTGGCTCACTGCTGTGGACAGTCCAGCTGTGCTGTAAGAAGGCAGGACTGGAGCAACAGACAAAGGCTGGGCATGCCCATGACCACCCAACATGGTGAGGGATGCTCTGCACCATGATAGATACTGTGCAGAACAAGCAGTCCCCAATGGGACTGGACTTGCAGCATTCTTGTTAGGAATCCCTGATACAGGAAAGCCAGGCAAACTGAAACCCTCCATTGCTATAAGCCCTGGAGACAAGGGAGATGACTGTCCCCTTCCTTTTACATATATAGTGATAAGCAGCAATGACCCCTCAGGCCTCAAGGACACAGAGTTTAGAGGAGAGCAGAGCAAGATGAAATACACCTGTCAATCAAGTCTCCTCATCTCTCTCAGGTCTTACATGCATGTACTGTTGAGGCACACAGAAAATACCACCTAAGAGAACACAGCCTTCAGGAAAAACTGAGGTCCAGAATTGCAAGATGGTTTCAGAAACTTCTCTGTCTTTAACCTATAGTATTCTTTTAATACTGGTGTTTAATTGGCATAACAAGTGGAATTAAAAGCTATGTACCCAAGGGTAGGATTTGACTAAAGATTTTAAATGCTATTTGTCACGTCCTACTAAATACTGATGTAGGGTTGATGCAGGTCTTTAGAAACTGTGGTATTGTAATGCTACCGTGGCCTTGAAGAGCTAAGTGATTCAGGATACCTGTGTTGCTATTGCCTCTGCTTGCAAAGACTTCAAATTGTGGAGGACCTGTCCTCTTCAGATGCTCCCTCAAGGATAGAATTGGAGACACTTCAGCAAGCTGATTAAGACACCTTGCATCATTTCTGCCCAAGCTGTGCTTTATCCTCTAAGATAAAGACTTCCAGTTCAAGGCCTTCATTCTGGTACCTATCACCATTGCCAAAATTCACTTTAAATAAGCAGGCTTATAGAGAAAAGAAAAAAAAAAATCAAGGCATTTTAAGTCTTTGTATAAAACAGTAACTCCTTTCCTCAAGGACAGTATTTTATCTGCTGCATAATGAGATTAAGAAATCCCATCAGACTACAGCAAGAGTTGAAAGTGCTGCAAGAATTGCTCCAGGATCCCCTAAATCACTCTGCATCTCTACAGTGTTGGCTTCAGGAGGTGGTTTCATCTTTCAGCATACAAAAGCCCCGCAGGCCTCTTTTGGTATATAAATGACCTAAAAACACAGGGAAAGCCACATCACTCCTGATCTCTCGCAGATCTGATTTCATTAATGATCTGTACGAGGAAGATTTTCCAGAACATCAAAACAACAAGAAATAAGTGCATGGAGACAAGGGAAGACAATTCCTTCTCTGCATACATGGACTGCTCCACTGAAGGACAGTTCACCAAATGGTATTATTACCTTCAGGAATGTTTTACATGTGAAGAAGTCCAAGTATTCTAATTTCTCTTTAAGCAAAGCCATGGCCTCAGCTCAGCATCTGGCTGGCCCAAGGAAGCAAACCCAATCCAGAGATCATTCAGGAGTGGGTTATGGATCTCTCAAAACAATCTTTCTACAAGACCAGCAATAATGACATTATAAGCCAAAACCTCTCCAATCAGAGACCCCAGAGTACTGAGCTCAAGATTCTCTATACCCAGTTTTCCACAGCCCTGAACTTCTGTAGGTCAGCAACTTCTGCAGACATCAAAGGGCTCAATGGCCCTCAATTAAACCAGAGGCCAAGAACCCTGGCTGACTGAAACAGGCACCTAAAAATATCATTCACTCCTATTAAAATTTCTGGCTTTAGTGTTCATCATTCACTTATAAGCTTTCAAATACCTTAATTATGCAAAACTGGCACAAACCCAACCTCCTGCTAGGTCACCACCATGTCCTCCCTGCAGCAGCATGTCAGGTTTCATCCCAAGTCAGGCATAAACCCCACAATAAAACCTGCTCCTTCCTTCCTGAAAAACAAAAATTAAAAAAAAAAAAAAGCAGCCGTTTCTTCCTCAGGCTACTACTTTAATATATCAATAACAGAGTTACCAGAGTCACCAAGGACTTTGAGTGGCTGAGTAGTGACAGTAGCTTCCTCCTGCGGCAATGCCTGCTGTAATTCAGCTGCAGGGGCGTTCTTCTCAGGATCTGCCTGGGGAAGTTGCATGCAGAATCCAACATCTCCTCCCACGCACCAAGACAAAAATCATCAGCTTTCTTGTCAGAAGTTGCACATTTTGCTCAAAGAAGTGACTCTGAACCCAAAAGCTGGATATGTTGGGGTTTCTTTCCACCACTGATATATCACTGGGGCGATAAACAGGATTTCCCTTAACCTTGCCTTGCTTCTGTCTTTAGATCATGACACCTACAACCACATCCCCATTCACTAAACCACCTTGGCTTTCACAAAGCAAACAACCATTCAGATGAATGTGCTAAAAGAAACTGCAAAGTGAGAAACTGTAGATTAAACAAGAATTAAAAAAATAAATAAATAAAACCCAAGAACAAATAAACAGAATTGCACCTCTTACAACAAGCATGGAGATTTAGTGAAGGTCCTGCGGGTTGGCTGACGTCCACTTCTGAAACCACATAACTCCAAGGAAAAATCAATAGCATGTTGTGCTGCTCTTGCAGACACGTACACCGAAGAGGCTCATGACCAACTCTAGATGGGCAGGTTCCCACCATCGCTGGAGCAGCTTAGTGGAGAGGGACAGCCTGACCCCCAGGAGGACAAGGGAGGATGAAGACCATCAACATGACAGCATCCTGAAGGTGTTGGGATCTGTAACAGCTCTTCTGCCCATGACATAAGGTCTATCTGAGCTCTGGTATCTATCCCTAATTTAGAAACTTCGCTTTACTTTCTCACAATTTTAACTCTTTTTCCTTGTGATGCTAAGACAGCCTTGCCCAATAAGTAAGTGTGTGAAGACAAGAGAACACACTTCCTTCTCTGCATACACGGACTGCTCCACTGAAGAACAGTTCACCAAATGGTATTATTACCTTCAAGAATGTTTTACATGTGAAGGAGTCCAAGTATTCTCATTTCTCTTTAAGCAACGCCATGGCCTCAGCTCAACATTTGGCTGGCCAAAGGAAGCAAACCCAATTGACCTCTATTCTAGTAAGGCAGGACACACAACTCCTAAACCATCATTTATTTTAGTGTGTCCAAGACTAGGTCCATTAAACTTACTGATATTTTGCAAACTTTTTTTTCCACATGATCTTCAAGTTTCCCTGGAGCATTAACAGTAAAGCTGGAGTACTTATCTGCAGCCCTATCTCCAAGGATGAAGAATAAGGAGAAAAGGGTCAACAGTCCTTGCCTCTCCTGCCCATGGCATAGCAGCATGTTGCAGTCTGGCTGCATTTCACACCCTGAGTCCCCATGGCACTGCCCAGTGTTAAATACAACTACAAAGTCAGCATTGAAAAATAAGAGCACAGAGGAGAGTGAGGAGTTAGAGGAGAGAAGAGAAAAAGTTATGATTCCAGTTGAGATTTAAAGTGAACTGCTTAGTCAATGAAGCAGAAAGGGACTGGAAGGGAGAGCCACGGTGCAATAGCTACTCTGTCTTCAGCTATGAAAGGGAAAGATGAACACATTGGCGCAAAAATGTTCTCCTTCATTTCACAGCCTGCCATACATACGTCATCCATCTCCCAGCTCAGCTCGTGCTGTTTTCCCAGAGCCCTCCATCCTCCCCACCGTGTAGACAGACCACAGAGAGGCAAACACTCAAGGGGAGTTGAGGGATGACCTGAGCTCTGCATGGTAACTGCACAAGCGACCTCAGCTCTTCCCAACCTGGCTCTTCCTCCCTTTGCAGCACTACACAACCTTTTCTACTAATACATTCTCCCGGTGTGCTTATTATTTAAACTCTGCATTACTTAACTCTCCAACGTGTTTTGAGATACAGTTTGCAGAAAAGGCACTAGGCAAACTAAAACTGTATCTTCTGTACTAATACCTTTCAGGGGCTAATTACCAGTTTTATTGGGTTTCAGAACATGAACGTGTGCTGCATATTATACACGGCACAGCTGCATGCTAGTAAGTGATCCTTTGAGCATTAGAATTTTTAGACTTTGCTTTAAAAACAGTGTGGTAAAGGCAAATAATAAATGGTAATTAGGCATACAATAGGTTCCTTTTTTCAACCTTTTTAGGGGAGTGGGTTAGTGTCAATATGTGGGCTTTTGCCATAGTCCCCACCAAACTTGGTCCTTCAGTACAGCTAAGTTCCACCAGATCTGTATCAGCAGATGACTATCATGAGAGTATCACACTCAAATGTTAATCTTAAAGGAAAGATGAGGATAAACAAGTTCCAGCAGCACTTTCTTAGTAAGAGGCCTCAGCTTGTTGCAGCCTTCCAGAAGGTAAATAAACAACAGTAGAAACAAATGTGGGAAACCAGGTCCTGGGAAGAGTAAACCCAAGCATCTCACTTGCTTCGCAACTATACAGGGGCTGCTGCCACAAGCAATTTGAAATGAACTAATCTTAAAGAGAGCATTATTGGGATTATAATGCTTTTCTTGCTCATCTTAAACCAATACAGAATAATCCCTCTCTGATGGGTCGCTATGGATGAATATAAAGGGCTTTTAATTCATAGGACATCCGTGTCCCACATCTTGCCACCTTGAGGCCAGAAGGAGACAAACCTTTGTATATTGCAGAGAGGATAAAGACAGAGATGTACCTTTTTCCTTGGCAAAACTAAGGGGAAGAAAACTTCTTGTCTTTTGCTGAAAAAAAAAAGAGAAATGCACAAAGAGGGTTCATCAAAAGACTCATCTGCAGCACAAGGGGAGAAGTAGGTTCTTTCTGCATCCAGAAATAATAACTAAATAGTTCCCCTTGGTGAGAAGAACAGTAATGGGCATTCAAGGAGGGAAAGATGAGGGCATGCATCTAGTGGTGCTCCATGGAGAGAGCGCTGCCAGGACCTCCTTCATCAAGCAAACATCTACCAGCTCACAAAGCCTCTGTCTCCTGGGCAGCTGTGTGTGTTTAACTCACATCAGGCTGAAGAAGATTAAATTCTGCCTAGAGAGAGTGTGAGGCCACAGGAAAACCTTCCCAGAGCTGGGCTGATGGCATCTTGGCAAGCAGAGCATCAGGGAAGAAGCACATCCCGCTGGCAACCAGCCACCCCATCCCTCCCTCCTATTAACATGTCCACCCTTTGCTATTCAGAAAGCAAAAGGCCAGAGATTTGTTTCTACAACACAGTGTTAGCTTTGCACAGAGGAATAAAAAGTAGCAGCTAAACAACCTATGCATGTTAAAAAAAAAATAAATTAAAAATCACAATTTAAATCCCCATCCCCCCACAACCCCAAGCAGAGTGGTGCCAGGGATCAGGTTCTTGGCAAGGGACTGAAATACTTGTGCGACATTGGAGCAGCAAGATCAGCACCATTCCTAGAGAGAGAGAGAGAGAGATGAAGCTGAAGAACCAACACTGTGGGAAGTGATCAGAAGTGAACTCAGACTTAAAGTATAGTGGTAGCAGTAAATCCATCCTCTGGCTTTCCATGACCCTTGGCTACAGGTGCCCCAGTCATGGGGACAGTCAAACCACAGCTGTAGATGTAGAACATCCAGACCACATGAGGACTGCAGTACCTCTCCTGTGAAGAAAGTTCTGAGCAAGTTGGGGGCGTTCATCTTGGAAAAGGCTAGAGGGAGACCTTCTGGTGGCCTTTCAGGACTTCAAGGGGCCTGTCAAAAAGATGGGGACGCTCTTTTTAGCAGGGCCTGTTGGGACCAGACAAGGGGTGATGGTTTTAAACTATAAGAGGGAGATTTAGACTGGAGAGAAGGAAGAAATTCTTTAAGCATGGTGAGACCCTTGCCCAGGTTGCCCAGAGAGGTGGTGGCTGCCCCATCCCTGGAATCATTGCAGGTGAGGTTGGCCAGGGCTCTGAGCAACCTGCTCTAGTTGCAGATGTTCCTGCTCCCTGCAGGGGGTTTGGACAAGGTGAGCTTTGAAGGTCCCTTCCCACCCAAGCCAGACTATGATTCTATATGGTTGGGGGGATGGCATCTCCTCCCCACATAGCTCTTGCTCTACAGTCAGTCTGTCCTGCAACGCATCAGCTCTTCAGAGGGGCCCATCCCTGTGACAGCTCACCCAGTGAAGCCCAGACAAACACTATATTTCCAGAAGGATTTATTGCCGATTTCACAAGGCTCAGCTCTCCCGCTAATTCCAGTTTAATTCCCACGACAGACAAAGCACAAGCTGGTGCCTGCACCATCCCTGGCTCCTGTCATTGCCAACTTGAGCACTGCTGAGGGATGGAGACTGAGGATGAATTTGAGACCTGGGGAATCACAGCCAAACCTATTACAGTGGGAAAAGGGATGTGTGCCTCCAGCCCCCATCCCCCCATCTCATCCACTTGACTACCACCATGGCCTTTCAGACCTTTCACCCTTTTATACATGCCTCACTTCTCACCCTGCTTGTGTGCCTAGCAGCAAAAGCACCAGCACTGCAAATATGCAGCTCATTGGGGAGACCTTCTGTCTTTCTGCAACTCCCTGACAGGAGGTAGGAGCCAGGTGGGGTCGGGCTCTACTCCCAAGGAACAAGTGACAGGACAGGAAAAAATATCCTCAAGTTGTTCCAGGGGAGGTTTAGGTTGGAGCTGAGGAACAATTTATTCCCCACAAGGGTTGTCCAGCCCTGGCCTAAGCTACGCAGGGCAGTGGTGGAGCCCCCATGATCTCTGGAGGGGTTTCAAAGCCATAGAGATGTGGTGCTGAGGGACATGGTTTAGTGGTATCCTGGCAGTGCTGGGGGAATGGTTGGACTCAATCATCTGAAACATTTTTCCCAATCAAAATGATTCTGTGATTCTCATCACTATCACAGGGAGACCCAGAAACACACCCTGTGAAAATGCCATCGCAGCTGTAGCACCTCAGAAGGGAAGCACTTGAGACTCATAGAGACATCAGCCAGCCCTTACAATGAAGAAAGGCAGCTTTTCCCACTCCAAGTATTGTTTTTTTAACCCTTACCACCATGTTTTACCTTTGGCTAACATTCTGGAAGGCTCTAGGCAAAGAGAGGGGCCAAATATAACCTATTTTCTTCAAAACAAGGAGGTTGACATCATAAAAATCCTATCAGGTCCCTGAATTACCACAAACCAGATCAGGGAAACACACAAAAATCAACTTAAGCGAGTCCTTCATAAATGAGTGGGAAAGGAGAAATGGAGGCTCAGTCAGAATTGCTGTCCCAGCCATGGTGAATGTGGGAATTGTGCTGTGGGGTGAGGGTACATCTCCTTCTCCTCTCTATAACTCACATCAATGCAACCAGGGGCATTACTGTCTCTGTGAGCAGTACCTTGCCTATCCCGAGACTGAAACATGCAGCCTTGGTCCATGCCCTGGTGGCACCTCACTCAACATCTCTGCTCTTCCCAAGTCCTTGCAGATCCAAGTCAGAAGGTATAAGGACCATCTATTCCTGAGCAAACCAACACAGTCTACCACCTGTAAACCCAGATCACTGTGGTGCAATTACATAGTGCCTAACAAGCGTTTTCTTACCTCATAGAGCTCCTAAAAACCATCAACTTCATGGCTGCTTTTTTTCCCTCTGCTCTTTTCTGTTTGTACCTCATGCCCTCCACACTTCCCTGCTCCCTGGTGAGAGGGTGCATTGCAGCAGGGATGTTCAGGGGTTCAAAGAGCTGCCTGGAGCCTTGTGATGGGACAAATGTCACTGCTTTTTTTCATCCCAGTACAGGATTAATTTCCTTTAATTGTCACATGTGCATGGGGGTGGCATCTGCAGGGCCAGTACAAGATCCTTGTCAGCACATAAGTACTTGCAAGCACTGGAGTCTGAAGATACCTTTATAACCTGCCACTCATTGCACCACACCTTGGAAACACAGTACAGCACCAAAGTCCAGACATTTCCAAAATGCTCTTCATGGTCCTTAGGACCACGATGTTCCTCCAAATCACTGGTCTTATGGAAGACTCCCTTCCATGCAGGATGCATTTGAGTCAAGGGAAGAGTACCACAAGAAGTTCCTAAGCTGCTATGAAGTTGTTGGGTTATGGTTTTACTCGTCTAGGCCCGATACAAAGAGCACAAGAGGTATTTTACACCTCCTTAGCAATGGATAGATGAATTTCCATGCTTATATTTCCACTCACACAACAGTCCCTTCATTCTGGTGCCTGCATATAAAAGGCTTTAGTGCACATCAATGATGCTCTGCCCCTCCAGACTCCTCAAGAGACCTGCAAGGTCTCACCACACCACTGTACATTTATTTTCTTGCTAACCACTTTGTATTGACTCCTTCAAATACTAGTTGAGGCCACAGAGATAAAGCACTACAGCCTGGTGCTCTCCCAGGATCCCAAATCCACATGCGTCACCTTTCATAGCCTGCCTGCTTTTTGAATGAGAACTGGAAAACTAGACTAGCATTAATCTCAACATCAAACACTCATTTTTGGCCAACAAGCATCTATCTGGCCAACGGGGAACAGGTCTGATCAATCCTGTGACGATTTCTCATGTCAGGTTAGTTTTTATTTAATGGTATGGCTCCCTGAAGCCATATATCTCCAGCAGCCTCAGCCAAAGGAAGCATAGCCTGATGTTTATAGTAACAAATCTAATAATCAAATACAGTCTGATAAACGACAAACTGTTTATTTTCCTTCACATGAGGAATTCTTATAAAACTGCTGAAACATTCCATTTAAAAGTCATTTACATGGCAAAGTGCTGGGTATTGTCATAAATCAGGGAAAGCAGCTTCATGAATAATTTCAGAGACTAAAAATAAGCCCAAAAAGGAATCTTCTCTTCATGCTCTAACTAAGGAACATACATTTTTTTGTGGTTTTTGTTTTGTTTTTTCTTTTTTTCTTAAGACAAAAGGAGATCCTGATTGATGGGAATTTTGAGAAACAAGTTGAGCAGCACATGCCAAGGGCCAGATGGATGCTGTCAGCTCCCCAGCCTGGTGGGATCACAGCAGACTTTGGACTACTTACAATTTCCTTCCCTGGGGGCACGCAAGCATGGGAGCCAAGCCAAGTCTTTAGGAGAGAGATACACACCGAGGAACACATATAACACCCTAAACTACATCCACATCTTCACGATTGCTTCCACCAAAGGAATGCAACTAGGTCAGCGCAAAGATTTATCTACCTCCTGTCCTTAGCAGTGTAAATACATAGAGTAAAAAAAAAAAAAATAAAAAAAAAAAATGCAAGTAAAGTAATAACCTTCCCTTGTCTTCAACAATTCATGGGATCTCTTGATCCAAAGGTCAATAAAACAGAATGAAACATCCTGCTATAAGCTGCTAAATATCATTTTACCAAGCAACAGCACCAGAGAAATCCAATCTGTACAAGAACAGAGATCCTGACCATATGCCAACCCAACCAAAATCTAGCAGTATATCAAGAGGGAGGTTCTGCTTCAAATTATAATTGTGATGATCAGTAGCTATTCATGTCCCTCAGGGGTCTGTACTGGGACCTATATTGTTTAATATCTTCATTAATGATATTGACAATGGGATTGAGAGCACCATCGGCAAGTCTGCAGATGACACCAAGCTGAGTGGTGCTGTTGAAAGGCTGGAGGGACAGGATCTCATCCAAAGAGACTTGGATAGGCTGGAGAGGTGGGCCCAGGCGAACCTAATGAGGTTCAACAAGACTAAGTGCAGGGTCCTGCACCTGGGTTGGAGCAACCCTCACTATCAATACAGGCTGGGGGATGAGGTGCTGGAAAGCAGCTCTGCAGAAAAGGACTTGGGGGTGTTGGTGGATGAGAAGTTGGACATGAGCCAGCAGTGTGCAATTGCAGCCAAGAAGGCCAATTGCATCCTGGGCTGCATCAAGAGAAGTGTGGCCAGCAGATCAAGAGAAGTGATTCTGTTCCTTTACTCCACTCTGGTGAGACCTCACCTGGAGTATTACATCCAGTTCTGGAGCCCTCAACATAGGAAAGACATGGACCTGATGGAGCAGGTCCAGAGGAGGGCAACAAAGATGATCAGAGGGCTGAAACACCTCTCTTATGGGGAGAGGCTGAAGGAGCTGGGGTTGTTCAGCCTGGAGAAGAGAAGGCTCCGGGGTGATCTTATAGCCACCTTCCAGTACCTGAAGGGGGCCTACAGAAAGGCTGGAGAGGAACTGTTTACAAGAGCCTCTAGTGAAAGGACAAGGGATAATGGGTTTAAATTAGAGTAAATTTAGACTGGATATCAGGAAGAAGTACTTTACCTTGAGGGTGGTGGATCAGTGGAATAGGCTCCCCAGGGAGGTGGTTGGGGCATCATCCCTGGAGATATTCAAAGAGAGGTTGGACAAGTCTCTGAGCAGCCTGGTCTAGTTAAGGGTGTCCCTGCTCACTGCAGGGGGGCTGGACTAGATGACCTTTGGAGGTCCCTTCCAGTCCTAAACATTCTATGATTCTAGGTGCTTTCCATAAAATCTGGTGTAAAAGGTCATGAGATCAGAAGCAAGTCCCTGCAAGTTTACTTGTAAAACTGGAAGTCCCTTTGGCAGCGTTTCTGAAGCCTTCAGGTGGATGACAACTGAGTCTTTGAAACATTTCACTCCATATAATTAATACACTTCCAGAAAAAAAAGCATTATTAATAATAATTATTTAAAATTTTAAAACATGCATTCTTTTTCTCTCCTGCTTTAATTTTAAATATGTCCACAGGGAAAGCCAGCCAAAATCCTACATTTTCCCCAAACGGCCAGTGGACGTCTGCCCACATCAGACTTCAAATCCCATTTTGTTCCCTACACATCATCTGTCCACTAGATGTCAAACCTCTTTTTCAGAAGGGGTGTTCCAGCTCAGAGGGAAGGATGGCTCCTGAGAAGCTGTTACTTCACAGCCAGGGGACATCAGTGCAGTCACCCTCCCAGCGGGAGAGGACCCAAGAAGCAGGGATTCACCAGCCACCCATGAAAATAACACACAACAACCAAGGCATTTCTCCAGCCAAGAGAGGCCAAGCAACACCAGAACTAGAAAGATCAGGCTAGACTGGTGGAAGAGGTTATCCAGGCTCAGCACTGGCAGGAGATACATGATCAAGGCAGGCGATGCTGGAGCACCTAGCAAACACCAGAGCCACAAATCTCTGTTTCTGAAGAGCTGTGAACAAGCTGCCATCTCCCTGATGCCCAAGAAGCATTGCTAGGAAACTGGAGCACCCAAGGGGCTGCATAGCCCCATCAGACCCAAGAAATTTAGATCCAGAAGTGGCAGCTCAGGAGACACACACCCATTATCATCCCTTTCAAAGGCTGGTTGGAACTGCTGGGTCTGTTCTGGGAGCTTCAGCACAATCTGGGCCACCAGTCTGTGAACTTGGGTAAACCAAAACAGTTAGATGCACCAGAAAAACGAACCAGACCCTGCCCGTAGCCAGATTATTTTATTGGTTAATTCAGTCAATACTGCTCAGACAGAGTATTATCCTCCTGAACTCCCCAGAGCCCTCTGCAAACAACGTATTGAGATAAACAGAACAATTACACTTTTATCAAACAAGCACAGGATATAAGCCCAAACATTAAGGGCCTTCCCAGATACCCAAATAAACAAGAACCTTTCTTCAGGACTATGTAGTGTGATCCATCTCAGAAGAGGCCTCAAGTTCCCACTAAAATTTAAGGGCTGGAGAGGGCAAGAATTTATTGGGAACAGCCAATATTTTTTCCAAAACTCTCTTTCCAATTTACAAACTAAAGCAGCTCTGGATGGAAGCTCAGACAGATTCTGAATGAGAAACTGAAGCTTTGGAAGGCTCCTGGCTCGAGAGTCCTCCAGAAAGGGCAATATGCTCCAGTGTACCAGAGAAATCAACATCACGGGATGCAACAGCAGCACAGAGCCTGATAAGTCTTGTTCTTCTTGGCAGCCCCATTAAGCACAAGAGGACTGCGTGCCTTTTTAAGGATGCTGGTATAGGCATCATAAAGCAGAGAGTATCCAGGAGACATCTGGTCCCCTTGTTAAGGCAGGAGAAAAAATGTTTGGTAATTGATTACATCAAGGGTCATTTGAAGTTGCAAAATAAAACCTGGACAGCATCCAACCTGAGATTGGATCAGGATGCACTGCTAGAGCCAAACACATTCTTTAACTCGCTCACATCTTTGGGGGAAGACACATCTCCCTATTTCATGGTCTGATGGTGGGGAACCCATAGAATTGTAGGGGTTGGAAGGGACCTCTGGAAATCATTGAGTTCAACCCCTCTACCAAAGCAGGATCGCCCACGGCAGGCCACACAGAAACAGATCCAGGTGGGTTTTGAAAGTCTCCAGAGAAGGAGACTCCACAACCTCTCTGGGCAGCTTAGTTCAGGCTCTGTCACTCTCACATCAAAGAAGTTTCTCCTCATGTTGAGGTGGAACTTCCTGTGTTTCACCTTGTTACTATTACCTCTTGTCCTATCACAGGCCACCAGAAGAGACTGGTCCATTCCACTTAACACCCACTCTTCAGATATTTGTAAACTTTAATAAGATCCCCAAACCCAGCATGACCCCAGCCTCTGGTGAGGGCACATTGTACAAACAAGGAGCAGTTGTTCTGGAACAAGACCTCCACGAGATATGCAGCAGGGAAAAACTCAAGCCTTGCTTCTCAGAACTTGTCCCACACTGCCTGCTCCCGAACACCCTGCACTGCCGATACTTTGTCTCGTTTTGCACAGCATGCTCTTCTACGTCATGACATTGTCTTTGCCTGCTGAGGACACTTGGTGAAGGGAGGACTCGGCGATAGAGGAGTTTCAAAGAGTTTGAGAGGAGGAAAAGCAAGTGCTGCAGGCAAGGCAGGAAAGACGTGCAATTCATTGGACCAAATTAAGTCTCCAGACATCATAAGACAATCTAATGTGAAACTGTATTGTCTGGGAAATGCTTCAGAGGAACCCCAGTATCCAACTGTAGAGTCCCATGTGTATTGATAAGAAACTGTTAAAGGCATGCTTCTATAAACACAAGTCACATTTTGTTAAGGCACACTTCTATAAACACAAGACACTTTTTGTACAGAAATGGGCTGTAAACGTTAAAATACCTCAATTGCCTTGAAACCGATTCATCCTCTGCAACTGTCAAGGAAATATTTTTTTTAAAAAATAAATAAATTAAGAAGTAAGCACAGGATATTTCAGCTTGCTATCTGAAACTATTTGTAATAAACTCTGATTGAACTGACCACAAGGGGCCAAAAAAGCAGAGGAAGCAGTGATCAAGAATGGTAAAGCTTACACAGTAATCCATCACCCCTGCAGCAAAGCTGGTGTTCAAAAAAGGCAATGGGTCTGGCTTCCATCAGCCAAAGCCAGGAAACTCAGGGTTAAGGATGGCTTGAACTTGGTCCTTAAGTGACCCAGGGACTCCAGCAGTACCACAGTCAGGAAGGGATGAATTATGCCTTGTTTGCCCTTGGCTTTTCCCTTCACACCCCAACCCCCACCCTAAGGGAGCACTGGCACATGGATGTGCTGGTTTTAGCTGGGGGAGGGTTAATTTTCTCCATAGTAGCTACTATGGGGCTGTTTTGGATTTGTGCTGTAGACAGTGTTGATAATACAGGGATATTTTAGTTACTGCTGAGTATCTTACATAGAACAAGAAGCTTTTCTGCTCCTCACCCAACCCCACCTGCAAGTCGTCTGGGGGTGCACAAGAAGACAGGCAAGGGCTCTGCTTAGACAGCTGACCCCACCTTACCAAAGAGGTATTCCAAATCATAAAACATCATGCTCAACAGATAAAGCTGGAAGAAGAAGAAAAAAGAGTGATGGTGTTTATCTTCCCAAGTCATTGTTACACATGACGGAGCCCTGCTCTACCGGAGACGGCCAAACACTTGTGTGCTGATGGGAAAACAGTGAATGAATTTCTTGCTCTGCTTTGCTTGCATGCAGTTTTTGCTTTCCCTATTAAAGTGCCTTTATCTCAACCCACAAATTTTCTTACTTTTACCCTTCAAATTCTCACCCCAGTCCCATGGCAGGGGGCAGGGGGACAGAGCAAGCAGCTGCATGGGGCTTATCTGCTTACTGGGCTTAAATCGCAACCACAGGTCAGATTGCACCTGGCTAGTGAGCAAATGGCTCCATCCCACCCAACTGCATCTCCACCTCCAGCTCCTTGCTGCTACAACCTAGTATTATGGCTGATATAAAACTGCAGAGCTGACTCAGAGGTAGCAGAGGATATTTTATCCTACCAAATTTCTCTCCAGCCTATGAAAGATCACAGGCTGCCAAGAAACGATGCTTCAGATGTAGCTCCTCTTTCTTGTGATGAGCTGGTGGCTTAAATCCATCCTTCAACTAATACTGCTGCTGACATTGACCCATCCTGGGGAGCAGAGATGTGCTTTCAAACATGGCATTTAAAACTAAACTGACAGCTTATCAGGACAAAGCGATAAGGAGCAGGCAGGGGATTGATTTTGTCTCACTGATCCCTCATGTCTCGCTTAAGGGCAAACTCTGCAGCCCTTACCAAAATGAACAGTCCCGCTGGGTCGCAACAGGACTGTGGGAACACACAAGAGCAATAGGAAACAGCTAACTTTCTGTGGTGAAATCACCGTGCCCACAAAGCTCACGTACAAAACCCAGCCTCAGATAAACAGCACTAGTAAAATACCAGAGAAGCTCACGGCCAGATGGAACTGCTGATGTCTGTGTAGCACCATGTGCTTTACAAGCTTTACACCATTTAGCTGAAGATATTCCCTTCCCCTCATCCATAAACTCTGTTTGTTCCTCCCTAAAGCCACCAGAGGTTCTTCTAGGGAAGACAACACTGCATGGTATTATAAATTATCCTAACCCCTGGTACCTGTTTCTTAGATTAAGTTCTGCTCTGCTCACATGGATATGAGGGATTTTAAAGGTGCTTTGCAGGAGGAAGAGCAGGTGCCCAAGTCACAGCCTCTCCCCAGCCTCTATCGCTCATGGTGACCCCTTGCAAGTCACCTCAGCTCTCACTGGTATGGTTCTCTTCTCACTTTCTGCAAGAAGCCAACTTACTTTATTTGAAGCAATCTCAGCTCCAGATCACCTCTTTACTTTGATCTCTGTGGCTTTCACAGCAGCTCTGGCTTCAGTCTAAGTGCTGCCCTAATGTAAATGCTAATACTACAAATGGCAATGGGCTCCCTAATTGGTTGCCCGTCCAAAAGAAAAGCAGCCTTGCAAGCTCCATTCCTTCATGAACATACACTCAAAATCCTGGTAGGTACTTGTCAAAAACTCAATATAACTGCAAAGAAACCAGCCATGACTCAGCAGGGTCTGGGAAATTTAAATTTAACTTTTTTTTTTTTTTAATGTTGAAAAAAAAATACAAATAGAATTAATATGGCCTTAAGAAGACCCTCCATTTTGTGATGGCTGAGCACTATTTTTTTTCCAGTTGCACGTTCCATCATGCTCTAGCAATGGGGTAAGAATTCAGTTCATCATAACAGGCACATCAGAATGTAGGTTGAAGATGCAGCCATTGGAGCAGGACTTGTACATACAACAAGCACCAAGACACAGTCAGAAAAAGGGAGGTTAGCCTATAGCATGGGAGAAAAGCATCAGGCCAAGACCTCAAATCTCAAACCCTTTTATTCTTCACCTTGGCATCAACAACAGTTATTCCCAACTTCAGCAGGTCCAGAGTTCCCCTTTTAAATACAAAATTAGCAGTTCAAGAACAGGCTCTTCATAGTTCATAATAAAAATGATAAAATTTCTTCAACGCCTTATATGAAACAGCATTTTTTTCTGTCCAGACCAGATAAATTCCAGATCACATGGACACTAAAACCAGGCAACTCACAAGTGAACATCTTATTGATCCTCATCAAAGAAGCAGAGGACACCACCATGCAGAAACTAAAACAACTTTTGCCTGGCAGAGCTGAGCCCTCAGGACTGAAAAATGCATGAAATCTCACCCTGCTCCTGTTTAGTGCCTTGATAAGCAGCTTATGAGACCATGGTGGTCAATCAAGTCCTTCACAAGCCTCTCCATGTAAAAGACACGATTCAGTGTTGAGTGAATTTTTACCATTGGCTTACAAACCCCTGAGAGGTTGAGGTTTGCAGTGAAGCAGCCAGGAGACCAGCAGCTGTGACTGTAATAAATACATTTAGAGCACCAGTGTATGCTTGAAATTGCAGAGATTATATTCAGGATCACCGATAAAGGGAAAACGCCACAACCCCATCCAACTTCTGCTCTTCGATTACCAGTGTTCATAGAGATTAAATTTAAAAAATCCTTAGCAGGAAGTGAGGTGAAAGAAATCCCAGCGTATTTACAGACATGGCATTTGCCAGTGCCCTTGGGAATAGATCCAAATCTCCTTCCTTGGGAGCTTATTTAATAGGACAGCAACCGTCCTAGGGTTTGATTCCCATTGCCAGCATTGCTCACACCCACCTGCCTATTTCCAGAAACTCAAGTATGTTAAAAATTGGCCTAGGAAAAACAAGATTCAGGAAAAATAGGCAAGTTCTCCCCCCCACCTGCCTCTTCAAGAGTTGCTCTGCATGGTTCAATCCTCCAGCTATGAAATTCAATAAGCCATAATGCTCCAATTGTTACAAGCCACCTAGTCCACACCATGCCAGGCTAGCTCAGATTTAATAACAAAATTACAGAGTACATTATACTGTTAACAGGCTCCACAAAAACACTCTTACAAAAGGGCCTGACCATAAGAGGTTGGGGATATACAATGTGTTTAGAAATAAAGCCTGGACCCCTCAGCTTTGCTGGCATTGGAGTTATCTGACCTGGAACATGTAGCTCTACATTAGGGCCTCAGCTTCTTTTCTAAATCCAAACTGATGCCTCCCTACACTCCTCCACAGGTGAGAGCCCAAAGGTCAGGATAAAGATCACGTGGATTTATTATTTCACCCCAGGACTTCAATCAGCACCTCCAAGTCTGACAGCATCCTTATGGACAAGCCCAACCAAGGAATAAACTTGCTTATTATCAGCCTCCAGGAGAAAAGTTTTCACTCCTTCACAAAGAACATTCTGCTAGAAGCAACAGCAGGGGCACACACAAATGTATGAAAAAAACATACATATATTAAGTGTGTACACACAAATACAGCATATCTGTGTTCCTTTGCCTTCCCATCAGCTCTGCTCAAAACCTAAGCCCAAAGAATTTCTATTTGCAGAACCAAAAGCCACAGTTTGCTTTGTCTCCCAGTGAGCTCTTCATCCTTCCCTCTCTCTGTCATTTCCAATGTTGGAAGTGTCAGTTCATGCTTTCCCTCCTTAAGCACATCAAGAAGCAGCCTGGGCTGCAGCTCCTCCGAGACTGGAATAGATCTCCATGCAAATACCTGCGTATCCTTTGCAAATCTCAGAGGGTTTAATCGAACAACAGGAAAAATCAAAACAAAGGAGCAGGCAGAGAGGAGAGCAATGGGTATGGGAAGGTTTGCGTATACCAAGCTTCACAAGGGTCCCGGGAGATGCTCCTCCCAAAACATCACCATTCCTAATGTTCATCCAGCATCCCAGCTAATGTGATTCTCCAGCCTTCTGGAACATGATAGATGTCCCAGACACCCCATACTGTAAATTGCAATTTACTTTCTTCAGCAAGATCTACCAGAATATTAGATGTTAAGGCAAATCTTTCTTCTACTTTGCACCACAAGGAAAGGCGCCGGGAGCAGTCACACAATTTGAATTCACCCTCTAAAGGGACCATGGTCACAAATAGATGTACACACATACAAAGTAATCCTATTTTTCCGGATGGCTTCTGGAGGCACTGCTTCTGAGCAAAACTGCAAGATACTAGTCGCATTGTGAGAGCACACAATTTCCATCTGTCAATTGAAATGGGCAAAATTAGATCTCGAAGCTGTGCATTTAATCCATCACCAAACTAGTCTGCCTGGTACTGTGCTCAGAACAGATTTTTATTAAGGGAAAGAAACAGGAAAATTGTCTTCTACAGCTGCATCTTGTCAAAGCTCTCCTCACCCGCCTCCAGCCCAGCCAGCCAGCTACAGTGACCACTCTGTTACTTCCCTGCGGTAGGAGGCTGGAAGAGCCCTGGAAGCCCCGGGCAGAGATCATCAACCTCTAATTCACTTCCAATTTGTCTCCTTGCAGACCGATGACTCCTAATTGCGTGTTCAGAAACACAGTGCATACCCTGGTGATTTTAAGTTGGTTCAAGTTATCTTAGTTAACTATTAGGGGAGATGATGTAGCAACTTCCCTTCTATCTCAAGCAGGTAAATATTCACTTTAAGTTGTCTCTTACTTAAGATCACAAGGCTGCTTTGGTAGCTGGATAAATTTATTGTGCAGAAATGCCAGATGCTACCTTAAGAATTAAGGGCAAAATCTGAGCTCAAGCTCTCTTAAAACATCTGTGTAAATAGAGGCAACATATTTCTTGTATGAGTTTCAGCTGCTGGTGGCAAAGGCTGCTGCTATGCAGGTCAGATACCCAACCAAGTCCCATTCCCAGTGTAATGTATGGTAAAACAGACCCATGTGTCACGGGGTGCACAGTGCATGGAGCCAAGGCTGTACCCCTGGGACTTCTCCTGGTTTACACCAGCATAAGGCAATGGCAGACCACAAGCTACATGCATAATCCAGTGAAAACCTAATTGGAGCTCTGTAAGTAGGCAGCTCAATGCTTCTTGTCAGCAGAAGCAAATTTAAAACTAAGCAAAAACACAACAACACAACAAAGGAGAAAAAAAAAAATAAAGAGTTAATTTACTGTAAACTAATGTGATCCTGGCTGCTCTAATAGAGTTACTCCAAACATGCCATTTAGACAGAGCATAGAAGACAATGTGGAGGTTTTGCTTCCAAGTAAACCTGGCTGGATTCCGCTGACTGGCCCTAAAGCCCCAAAACACCAAGTAATAAAAACCAAGGGAAAGGTAAACTTAAACTCAGGAAGTCTAAAAGTACTTTTGTATTAAAAAATAAAAAATAAAAAAAATCTAAAATATAATAAGGGCATGGTAATTTAGAATTATTTTTTTCCAGCTCTGGGTTACACTGCATAATATTAACCTGTAATAAAGGTATTAGCTATAGGCTCTGATCTTCTGCTCCCATTAATCAGCACAGTTCAACTTAACAGTTGTTTTATATTTCTAAGGGACTTGGTATCTAGACACACTGGAACAAAAGTACATATGGACTCTATACATAAACCAAGCTTGTAAACAAATGGCAAACTGAAACTGCATTGATTGGTTCCCACCAGATTTGAGAGGTGAGAAAACAAAAAGCAATTGGAAAAACTTTACAAAGCAGGGTCTGGGATGCATCTTGTAAATGCCTTGAAAAGCGGCAAATTAATTGCTCTGAAGTACTATAAATTGCAGTCTGAAGATAACAAGTAAATTGTAGATATTTCCTAAAAATTATGAGTAATCTTTAGTAAAAACTCATGCAACAAATTGGTCTTTCAGTTTCTCACTGTAGTGGAGTATAAGGTAGAGAACAACTTACAAATAAGTAGTAGAAGAGGAAAAGTACAAAGACATTCCAAAATAATTTTAATTATCTCCAGTGAAACTATACGCATAGTAAATTCAGGTATGTGAATGCAGAGAGAGTCAACTTTTGAATCCATTGTCTCCTGTAGCAATAAAAGCACTAATTAGGTGAAGGGGTGAGGAAGAATTGGGTAGGCAATTTTTTTTTAAGTGCATTTGCTAATTAAATCTGCTTAGAGATCATAGAATCATAGAATGTAAAGGGTTGGAAGGGACCTCTAGAGATACCTGTTGAAATCCCAACTTGAGACAATACTGAGATAAAGCCCTAAAACTCTGAAAAGCTACATGCTCAGAGATGAACTGGACATCAGGGGGCTCCAACCACAGCCAGAGTGTAGCTGGGTGGTCATAAGGGAAAGACCAGAACTGGGAATGAGGAGAGGGTTAAATATCATTCTATTCACTGGGTATTATATTTCATTAAAGTCAAAGGTCTCATTTTCATTGCTTATACTTTCTGATTTGCTTTGTACACTTTGCTCAGATGAACTTTTTTATTACGTTCTGAGTCAACTTCACTGCATCAGACAATTTCATGTTTTCATTCTTGGGCGCCAGCACTTTATCTTTTCTTCTCCCCATTTCCCTACACTCGCCCTTCTGGAACACATACAGGTACTACCCTACATCGACAGTCCTTGCTAAAGAGCTACAGCAAAACCCCATCTGCTTTTAAAGTATTTTTCCCAAGTAGCTTTCTAATCCTTTAACCCTTTTGGTTTGGTTTTCTGTTTTGTTGTTGTTGCAAAGATCATTTTAAAACCAGGAGCCAAGTCCCAGCTGATGCCTGCTTGAGTTTGCAATGAGTTTAACACCTTGCTCTGAGCAACCAGCCACCCCCTGCCCACACTGCCACTTACACTGACAATTTTCCTAAATATCACAGGCTCCAGCAGCTCTGCCATAGGACAGGGATTTTCAACACTGATCCACACTCACGAGTTTCACTAGGAAATAGGAATAAAAGGCACTTCACAGAGGTACAACTTATATGCAGCGCTTAAGGAATTCAGGGTGCAATACAGAGGTCAGAGATGATGAGTTTTGGTAGTGCCAGGGATGCAGTGACAGCATTAAGCCACCAAAGGAAGATATTGTTGGGATTAAAGACAAAGCTCAGGAATAAACTGCTGATTAGATATATTGAGCCAACACAAAATGTTGAAATGAAAGGAGCTAACCCTCACACGGACAATATATTTTTAGACAAGTTACAATTTACAAGACTTTTCTTCCTTATCTTTCCTAATTGTTTGTCATTCGGCAGGAGATGCTGCTGGGTGCACAGCACCTGCACCTCGCACCATTTTCAGTGGGCGTCATGGATGCTCAGCAGCTCCCAGGATGAGGCTAGAAATACATTTATTCACTAACAGGTTTCTCCACAGCACGCTAAATATTTCAACTGCAATATTTATATTGGGAGATGACAAATTATGATTTGGTCAAACCCTCCCATTGCACTTGTCAGGATACAGCTTGAGTAAGAACAGCTAAAAAGCAAAGGCTTTCTGATAAAGCTTCTCAAATTGGATATATATACTTATTATAGAGCAATCAAATAAAGTTTATTAAACTGATGGCAGTCTAGATGTGGTCACTTATTACCTACCTCCATATGCTTCAGTATAACCCCATCCCAGAATCACAAATAGCAACACTCCCACAGATGCAGGAGTCAGAACACATCAATTGTGCAAGAAAGAACAAGGAGAACTGCAAGCCTCGTGTCAGAGAACAATTTATAACACCACCTAGAAAACAGCTTAGCCCAGTATGAACAGGGAGATGGGAGTGAAGACCAGAGCATTTAGAAACAGAACAGATACAACGTTTTGCATTAAGTGCAATTTTTTTCACTATCCAAGCATACTTATAGACACCTCTGCTGAAGAATGCTTGGAAATGTCACACAGGGTGTTATTGTGGACATTAGGTCTGACCTGAAGTACTTGTTATGGGCAACTAGCACTTCAGAGGAAAAAAATAAACTCCAGATTTGATGCAAGCAGAGACTAACCAAACAGGAGAACAGAGCCAAGTCCCACAGAAATCAGCTGGCACCAACAAGCTCTGTAGCCACTTGAGAAAATGAGGGGAGGATTGGTTTTGTTTTGGGGTTATTTTCTGACTAAGGTACACAGAATTCAACCTATAATGAATCACTGCATGTTTTTATGAATCACTAAATAACCAGAAAAGTTGCTTGAGCCTTACCAAAGCCGTGCTGCAAAGCTGACACTTGGCACTGTGATGGGAAGTGGGTTCAATCATTGCTGTGCATTACATCCTGGGTTCCAGCCCATTCCTCCAGCCAGTCCTAGAGTAAAAACCTCCTACAGCAATGCAACAGGCACAAAGTCAGATCCCTCCCAACTGCTCCACCTAGGGCTGCCACTTCCTGCCTCAGCCCATTGCTGTGTTACCCAGACATGAACCAACAAAGGCTAGGAGCTGCTTCCAAATCCCACCCTGCAGTGCAGGGACATCCAGGCAATGACAAAACAAAACACTTCAATCATCAAAATATTAGCAATCGTAGAATGATTTGGCTGGAAGAGACCTTCAAGATCATCAAGTCCAGCCATTAACCCTACACTGCCAGTGTCCCTAAACCATGTCCCCCAGCACCACGTCTACGCAATTTTAGCGAAGCATATTAAAGAAAACCCCCTTCTCGATGCAGGCATAGCTCCCTGTTCCTCTAGAGCCATTAATTAAAAGCGGTGCTTGGGAAGAGCCAGGAAAGGACCTCACAGGATCAGAAAAACCCAAATCCTGCTCTATACCACCCAACATGCACACCGAGTGCACAACATCCCGCCCACAGACCTCTATAAATAAACCCACGTAGGAGATCCAGGACTGAAGAAATAAGTAAGTTTGCTTCCAATTATATATCTTTTTTAAAAAAGGCAAATTAAATGTAAATTGGTAAAAACAGAGGGAAAACACAATACAACTTGACAGTATAAATTCCATTTCAACCATTGTCCACATCGCAAGAACTATGTTTGAACTGTTTATTTGCTCTAAACTGTCATGTCCAAGTGACTTTCTGGTTGAAGCTGTTTAGAGGTAACCCTAGAGCTCAGAAGGATACTCCTGTGTTGGAACCATCACTTTGGAAAGCTGAAGAATGACAACACGCAGCAAATAGCTTGACAAAAATCAACCATGCCAACCAGACCATGCTCAAACACTTTCTGCTCCTTTGAATAAACTTTAATGGACACAACTCTGATTATTGCTCCCACACCTGAAAACCATCTTCTCACAGATTAGCTGCTTTTTGTTGTTCGAGAAGCCAGAAGTTTGTTGGCTTTATTAACACAAATTCAAGCAAATCTGGGGAGGGGGTGGGGCAGGATTTTTTTTCCAGGTTGTTCTTGACATTCCCAAATGCAGCCCAGCTATTAAAAAGACAAATGTGCATCTCCTCCCTTTGCCACTCCCCCGTTTTCCCTCCAATGTGCAGCCCTTTGGGTGGCCGCGTGTCTCCAGCTAGGCGAGCTCTCAGCCCCGTAAGCTGATCCTCACCCCACCTGTCCCCCCGAGAACCAGGCAACAGCTTTTTTTAGCTATTTCTAAGCCTGGCAGTAACCCCCTCTGCTTAAACCACAGAGGAAAACCACACTTTGGCCCACCCATGGAGGATTTCCACCTGCTCCAGGCCACAGGTCTGGGTTATCTCTGCTACTGACAAGTATTTGGAGTGGCCAGGGGGCTTTCATGGTCCAAGTGATCGGGACTAACACACAGGTTTGCTGGAAACCCTGTGTGAGACGCACCCAATGGCACTTCCTAAACTCTGGTGGCATTTGAGTTTTTTGATGCTTTATGTGCCCAGGTCTGCAGTGCAAGCTTTGTGGTGTGGTAGAATGCAGCTCCCTGTCTATGTCAGGAGCATCCCACAGGACAACAAGCAAGAACCAACAGGGATCTCCTGGGAGCTAGACCCCACATGCACAGGATGGGACACCCTTTCTTTCTTTCTGAGGAGTGCCAGACAGACACACAAGCTCTGTTTGCATCCCAGGAAGCATGCTCAAGCTTTGGAGATGAAAATACCATGGGGAGAAACTTGGAGATGTATTCCCACACCAGAAAACACTCAGTGAACTCAGGGGGAGATGGAACATGGGCATGAAGCAAAACCTTCTCCTTCAGTATCCAAAATAAACCCCAAAGAGAGCAAAGAACAACTCCTCCAACAAGAAAATGCACCATCGGAGGAGGGCACCTACTTTTCAGAAGGGGTCAGTGCTTCCCAGGTGAGTGAGCACTTTGGAGAAGCTCCTCAGACTCAGAAGTTAGAAGACTTGACAGTCACATCCCTTCCCTTTGTCTCTGTGGGAGATTTTAATACAAATCTAAAGTTCATTAATATGATTTATGGATCTGTGCTTCTGGGTGAGCAGAAGAGTCACCAAAACCATGCAACTGTCCAGAAACCACCTTTGTGTTGCCATCTTCTCTTTCAAGTTACTCTTCTCCCAGAACAGGCACCAGGGAAATCTCAGCCCTTATCACACTGATCCACCTGTGCTCCTTCTCAAGCAGACTCCTCATCTAACTGCTTTACAAATGTCTCAGCCCCCAACCAGTGACCCTCACCTCCAAGCTGCCTGAAGCCCAACGTGTACCCAGCACAGCACCAGCTCCGCACCAAGACACACAACTCCTCACTTTCAGGTTGCTCAACACAGCTTTGTTAAGCAGCTTCAGAAATCACAAACAGCAGCAACATGAGTGCTCTGGCAAAGAAACTTAGGAGTTGACACCAAAGGTTTGCTCCAACTGCAATGTGCAGGAGAAGGAGGGAAAAATCCCAGCAAGGAGCTCGTCCCTATTGCTACGATACATCAGGAGCTTTGTTCTTCTACAATCAAACCATGCTGGCTCTGACAACAATAATGCTGAAACACAGGCTTATGTAGTTTTATTAAATTTCTCATTTGCTATTAACCAACTGTCACAATTTCCACCTAACATTATGTCAGACAGGGAAGTTTTGTAAAGGACCTTGGTCTCCTGGGAATTCTTTGGAGAGAGCTGTCAAAAGACAAAAGCACAGCCCCACCCTACACATGCACACCTCAAGCCTCTTCTCCACACACAGCCCTCCCTTGCTCACCAATTTGTTTTCCTCCAACTGCACGTTAATTGGTCATTTTTACTGGCTTTGGGGGATACTGTGAACCCAGAGCGAGACTCCACCAAAGCCAAAGGAGAAGGCTTCTCCCTCCCACCTGCCCCTAAAATTTGGAACACAACAAACAACTTTAGGAGATCTGCCTTGACTCAGTCCCAGCTACTACAGGAACTCCCCCTTCCTGAGCCCCTCCAGGACTGGATAGAGTACTTTTCTGTTATAGAAACATAATTTACATATAATATTTTCATGGCCCAAGCACCTCTGTAGGGATCAACTATTTTTTTACTTCTCCCTGCCACAAGAGCTCAGTTCCCCCCTTACAATGGTATAAAGTGGAAGTATTGCTGCAAAAGTCAATAGTGTGTGGAAACCCTGTTCAAACAAGAAGAGATCTAAGGCTGTAAATATTGTGGGGTTTCCCCTCCAAGCATTTCTCCTAACATCAGACCAAGGCAGCATCCTGGGGAGGATTGTGCAATTCCTCCTAACAACAACACAGCTTGGTGTTGTTGCCGAGGAAAACAGTGATCTCAGATGCACACGGGTTTCTTTGGTTAACTGAAGTAAGATCAATAATAATCATATTAATAAATAATGCTTTTAATAGCAGCGGCAGGATATAAGTAGCAAACTGCAGGTAGGTATCAGGGATAGGTAAAAGCATTAATTATCTGTACGATGTCAGTGCTTCCAAGCTGATATACAGAGCAAAGCTAAAAGCTCAGTTTCAGAAGATCAAGACAGACTGACAACTCTGCTCAGCACTCAAGCATTTTGGGTAAAATTCAATTTTCTGGATGTCACAACTGAGAGGAACACACTGCTCTTTTCCATTTAACGTTAATAAACTGGCTAAAGGATGCAAAGGAGGGCAGGAGATTTAAAGGCTTGACTGTCCTCTGCCTTCCCTGCTTTCAAGTTGCAAAAGAACAGAAGCAAAGGGGAGTTTTCAGGACCTGAGGTGAGCAAGGCATGGGCCTTTCCAAAACCAACTCCAACCTGCTCCGGATCTTTGCGATGAGAAAGAGCACGTGCACTCTGAGCTCTCTTACATAAACAGCAAGAGGGTCAGCGCCTGTCTGGAATTCCCTGCTGTGGATAAAATAAATACTAGTTTGTCTTCAAACTTTGCTCTTTCCCTCCCGAGCAAGAAAAGTTGAGGGGTTTCTCCCTTCTGTGAGTCCTGAAGGGCTCTGGCTCAGCATCCTCCATCACCCTGTGACACTGAGGCCAGGCACCTTGTCCTGACGCCTGGTCTCTCTCACTCCACCACTAGCCAGTTGGTCAGGTGATGCTGGTGGAGCCGAGGGGACCTTGCCATGGGTCTCCTCCACCTAAGACCAGTGGGATGGGTGCTGGGCAGACGCACTCCCTGTTGTCCCACTCCTGCAAAGCCCCACATCCCCTCCCCGGGGTTGGGGACGGCAACAGCACAGTGCCAGGAGGAGTGGAGGGGCCAGGGGCACGCTGGGGATCCCGGGGGCTTCCTGGCATCTCAAGCGCGCTGGAAGGGTCAGGGAGTCCCCGAGACACAGAGCACCGACGGGACACTTCGCGCACGGGGAAGGGTCCAGGGGTGTCCCAATGGGACTGGGAGTTCCCTCGGGGAAAGGATATGGATTACAGACCAGTCTGAGGCACCAGCTGCGCGGGCGGGTGGTTTGCTTGAGGCAGAAGAAGGCGGTGGGTGCCAGCGCCGGGTAAGGCACCTGCTCCTCCTCCTCGGAGGCCAGGTCGGTCGGCGGGTCGCGGCAGGGGGAACCGCCAGGGCCGGAGCCGGCATCCTCAGGCGGCTGCTCAGCAGGGCGGTGCGGCGGAGCGGTGATGAGCACCCGCACCTCGCCGCTGGCCGGGCGCGGGAGCGGCTCTCGGCTCTCGCCATCAGTCATGGTAGCGGCCAGGACCTGCGAGGCAAGAGTAGGGTGTCAGGGGGCGACGGACACCACCCGTCCCCGATGGAGAGGCGCAACCCGGCGCGGCTCCCACCTGGCACTAGAGCTCCAGCCACAACAAAGACGGGAGCTGGGGGTCGAGGCTCCTTCCGGGCGCGGCCACTCCCCGCCCCCCGGGAAGCTGGGTGTCGTCCCCCCACCCCACCGTGGAGCCCACACCCACCCACCGGCTTTTTTCTTTTTATTTTCGGGGATAGAAAACTGATGGGGAGGGGGAGCTTGAGGCAGGGGGTGTCCTACCTTAGTTTGGCGGAACGCGTTGTCCCCAGAAGCATAGCCGTGCCTTTCAGTTCACATGGGACCAGACAGCAATCGGGACACAGGATCTCCCCTCATCGTCCCCGTCCCTCCCCCCCCTCCCCTCCCAACACACACCACCACCACCCCGTAAATCCAGCGCGTGGGGGCGGGCTGGGGCTCGGCGTGCAGCGCCCGCCCGCAGGGATGGAGGAGGGCTGAGGAGGAGGAGAAGAGGTGGCGACGGGGGCGGGAGCCCTCACAAACCGAGCCGAACGGAGCCTCCCCCGACGGTAATCCCAAGCAGCGAGCAGGCAGCTCCGCAGCCGTTTATAAGAAAGCTTCGCCTTGTGCTGAACAGGAAACTTCGGATTTACCGGGGGAGGAGGGAGAGGAGAGGAGAGGGGAGGAGAGAAGAGGAGGTGCAGGGGGCTGGGAGCAGGACGGGGGCGGGCAACCGGGAGGAGCCGAGACAGCCCCGGGGGGTCGTGGGGGACCGCCCGCACGGCCCCCACCCTCGGACGCGCTGCCCTCCCCCCGCCCCGCCTTTGTTCAGGCTCCGGGCGATACGCGTCCAAGGGCAAGTGGCCCAGGCCCTTTCGAGGAGCCACCCTCGCGACTGGAAGAGGGGAGTGAGGATCCACGTCCTATTCACTTTCCTCAGGGCAATCGGAAAGGACTTTGCAAAGCCGATGAAAGGTGGTCGGGAACCGGGTTTGCCCCACTCCCCCCCAACCCGCTCCCTGCCACGGGCGATGCGCGGCTCCAGCTCTGACAGACTCCCGGGGACGTGCACCTCCAAAAGGGTAGATGCAGCCCCGTCCCCCCGGGGGCTCCAACCTGGGACTGCGGGTGCGGGAGGGGCCGGCCGACACCCTCCCACCGCACCCCGGGCGGGGACCCAGTGCTGCTTCCTCGGGAACCTGCGAGGCTACCAAAGCCCCCTGGAAACCCCACTTGCCCCCAGGTCATGAAGTCATTAGTTTTAATAAACGTCTGAGCGCATGTTAGAAGTCGGAGCATTTTAATAAATACCTACTCTTAAACGGCAGTGATTTTTAGCTGAGTAGCTAATCTTCTCAAGGGCTTAGCTTGGAGGGAATCAGAATAAACAGATAATAGAAAGTTGTTAAGGCACCATTTCCTTAATCTCCTCTTAGGAAGTTTTATTCTTTTGAGTTATTTCAGATTTTGTGAATTATTTCTGAATGTAGTGCAGGTAGAGGTGAGGAGGAAGAGATATTTAAGGGAAAAAAAAAGTTAGCTAGCTCTATTCCCCTCTACTGGAATGTTTTAAAGAGTGAGTTCATTATATATCACCACATTCCATTTGCAAATGCAGTTCCCTATACTATTCTTCATGGTTAATAACTGGGAATTGATTGAAAAGGGAGGTCATGCAGCTTTCAAAGCAGAAAAAGACCAGGCTAATGAGGCTAGTGAAGAGAAGGTTTTTACATACACACTTTCACTGCTTATTTTATTAGATATTTTCAGGTTGTGATTAACAGTATGTGGCAATTTTATTACTGCACAAACAATACCCCTGACAAGCAGGGGACAGTCTGCAAAGTGAATGTGAACAGTGCAAAGAAGAAATTGCACTTGCAGTTTCCATGTATTTATACAAGTTAATTAGGGCAAATCATAAATTACTGTGGGAAGATGTGTGAGTTGGTGGAGCTCTCCTTGAGCAAACCGTCTTCCACTCATAAATTATCTTGCTCAGGAAAATGACCTTTACAGGAAGAAACAGAGTTTTATTAAAATGGAAGTTGGGGGAAGGAGAGACCAAGCCTGGAGAGCAAGTGACTCCTCTTCATCCTCTCCCCAAGGCAGAAGCTGTCCAGTCAATAAACTTTCCACCCTCCCTCCCCTCCAGCTCCATATCAGGAGAGCATGATGCTGCTCCCATGACTAACAAATCCATCGTCAAATATCTTCCCCCACCAGTTGTCCGGGAGCTCTGGCTTCAGGAAGAGGCCGAGTAGAAGCTCTGAGCTGTCATGGGCTGCAGACATCCTTTCCATAGCCAGACAGAGCACAGGGAGCCTGACATTTTCGAGGTCTTAACCTGTTGCCCGATGGAGAATATTTAAAGCCAAGAGCCTTATTAATAACCTCCATGCAATGATGGTGGATGAGAAGGACTTTGAAGCAAAGACGTATGAAGAAGCCTGGAAAGAATAGGCCCAATCCTGACTCTTTGGGGATTTTTGTCTCCTCCTGCAATGGATAAGGATTAATTAAAAAAATGGTTATTAGTGAAAACAGACAATGTTTTGTTGGCTAAAGTATTTGCTTCCTCCTGTAGCTCCTGCTTAACTCGTGCACAGTGGTTGGAAGGAAAAGGCCAGATTCTGCTCCATTTACTCCAGATTGGTCTCCACCTGACTGCACTGCTAGTGGCAACGCTTCTTCAGATTTACACAAGTCAGACAGATCCGGCTATGGCATTTCTGTCATTAATAAACCACCAGAAATTTTAAGATCAATACCAATCAGAGGATACACAGCATACCCTGAATGGGCACTTGGCTTGCAAAATCACAGTGCAGATAATGGGATGTGTAATGCTCTTAGCTGGCCCTAATAAATCATCCCTCACTGGCACTCACCCGGGTGTATTCCAGTCTGTATGCAAGGTGGGAAGGATGAAGAGCTGTATATCTGCTCCAAAATTGTATTGATTAGAGAGAAAAGCTGGGATCCATGTCCTGGGACAGGGACTGGGAAGGCATCTGTGCCGGATCCAATTATGGGACACATCACCCATCTCAGGGGTTCAATGGGATGGGAGCTCAGCAAGGCAAACTCCCAGGGCTCCTAAAGTTACCAGAGACACAGTGGGTTCAACAGCTGAGAAAACAGATCTGCTCCCACTATGACAGCTAGCATGTGGACTGAGGACACCTAACCTCACCTTCTACCTGATCTTCCCCATTTGATGGTATTTAGTCTGCAGCAGCTATTTGCAAACTTAAAGACAAGACAGAACTTTTGAAAATCCTGGTTGAATCCTTGAAGAAAATCCCTGGTTCTCTCAGTTATTCTTAATAAAGCAGCCAAATTCTTTTTAATATTCCTCCCCCAAACTTAACTACCGTCTCTCAAAGGCTACAAACCTTCCAGCGACCTGGCTGTAGGAAGGAGCAGCAACACCAGCCCTGCAGCCTGCTCAGCTCTGGGGGATGACAGCAGGATGCTTCTCCCAGCTCCTACACTTGGAGTAAGGAGCAACCCAAAGGAGCCCCACTGCTGAGATGACACCCCACCAGGATATTAAAAAAAATAATTAAAAAAAATTTTACAAAATCCAATTTCTCAAGGTCATGGGCATGATGAGAGCAGGATCAGGCATCCTGCACAATTCACTCCCTGCTCACTAGCAAGGATCTGAGAGGAGTCTTTGCCAGCATTTATAAAATGTGCTGGGTGTGCCATCATAGTGTCAGATGAAACCCAGACAGTAAATCAAGCAGTGAAGCTCAGCTTAATGCCCTTGTCTGTGAGTGTACGTGATGCACAGCCCCTTCCCAGCAAGTTGTGAGGATCAGCTAGGGAATAAATAATAATAATTAAAAACAAAAAATAAAATAAAAAAAAAATCCCATTTTAGAGTTTGATGCTACAGCATCTCCCAGGCTAAGATAAGATTAGTAGGTCAGCCCCATGGTTTAAAGCTTCTTTGTGGTTTTATGCCTATTATGCTGACCTCTTGTATATGAAGTCTGACAGAGGTGCTGAATACTTTATGTAATTTTTTTTTACTGGATTTAATTCTAGCTGACTCAAATCTAGAGTTTATGTGATTGCAGAAAAAACCTTCAAACAAGGAACAATCTAGCTAACAGTGCTTGCATAAATCATCCTCAAAATAATGAGTATCTGTGGAGTGAATTCATTTAGCTAAATAGATGGAGGGCCACTTTAAAGTTATTTAAAAAGATTAACAAAAGAGAAGGGAAATGAAAAACAGATAATAAATTGACAAGAGAAAGGAAAAATTGTATTAGGAACAATGAATTTATAATAAATTCAAAATGCTAAAGAAAAATTAAAAAAAAAAAAGATGTTGGCACTATGGCAGTTTAGCTGTGCTGGTTCTAAAATGTATTTTTAATTAAAATATACGGATGTTAAATGCATTTAAAAATGCAGATAAATAGGTACCCAGCCAAAATTTTATTTTTACTCTTATTACTTTTAAAAACACACATAATTTGTCATTTCCTCAGTGCAAGAAAATTATTATCTGCTCCAGGGTTAGTCCTTTCACTGCACTCAATGTACCGTCATCAGCCACTCATTTCAGAATGCCTGCACATACCCCATGGGCTGCTCATACACTTACTCCCTTCACACCTGGAATCCACACCTTTTTTTTTTCCCAGAAAAAAACAACCCACAACAAAAAACAACCCATAATAATATTTTGTTCCCATGTCCTTTCTTCTTCTTCTCCCTTCTCAACCCTTTCCCTTTCTTCCCTGCTGATAATTCCATGTGTAGTTCCCCACACTATTCATTATCCTAATATACCCCTCCTCTTTATTTAGGAGTGACTTTGCAAGGTGTCTGCTATCCCAGTAACAGCCCCATGCCAACATCTTGGATTGTCCTGATGCAGTTTTGATATCTCAAAGGCCTTACAACATCTCTCTATCTGCATTCCAGTGCCAGCAGCAGACATGGATTTTCTTTTCTTACCTTCAGCAATTTAGTGAGTATTCCCTTCCCATAAAGATCTTAATGCCATTATGGACTAATGTTTAGGTTCTCTGTAGCCATGCCTGGAGGAATCCATCATGAGGTCCACCCAAGGAATACGAAAACTTTTCTACCTAAATCCTGAAGAAAACTGGAATGATGCCTCAACCAACACTATGCTTTTGAGATCAAGTTTACCACTTGTGGTTTATCCTCCAGAAAACCCATTTTTTTTAAGGACAACGAGTCCCCTACCACTTAGTGTTTTAAAGAAGCCCAAGGCTATCCATTTACAAACCCCTTCACCCACCTTGCACTGAGGTTCCATCTAACAGCTTAATGTTCGGTGTTTCCAAATGCACCACAGTGAGTATATTTCAAGCTCACACATTTTGGCCAGGCTCAAAAACTATGTTGTTACTTTTCTATTTCTTCTGTTGTGTTTCCCTCTTTTATTTATTTATTTCTCGTAGCATGTTTAGACTCACTAAATATAAAACCTGTTCAAAATAACTGTGCAAAATATTCTCCAAGTCCGTAAGGGGAAAAAAAAATCCATTGCTCAGATCTGCATTCTCATGTTTTGTGATTTTAGTTCATGTTGTAAATAAACTCTATCCATAACAAACATATGATAAAAATAATTTTCATATGAAGTTCTAAGCCAATAGCCCCGAAAGGCAAAAAAGATGCTATCAGGTTCGCAGTGACATTCAGTGCATGCCTGAAGTTCCCTAAACTTACTGGGAGAGCCCATATCAAGTGGGGAACATGAGTTTGGTGTCCACATTCCCTCCTTGCTTTACCTCCTCCACATGGACACCTGCTCAGTGAGAAGGACAACAGCAAGGAGCTCAAGAGTCACAGATGCATTTTCTGACTTCAAAAATGTGACTTCAGCTTGTGGCTTGATATTTAAGCTCCCTACCTTCATCCTCAAGCCTTCACATAACTTCCTGTTATCTCTCTTCTTTCACTCATGGGCCTGAAGACCAAAGCATCTCTCTTCAAAAAGACCCCTAAGTACAGGATGTTTCCCCCTTGAAGTCCCTGGGACATGGCCCACACACGTTTTCAAATGAATTTACCCTGCAAGCTCAGAGGTCAACTTGAGCACCATTCACCTTCTACCAGCACTTTCCCAATCCCTTTGCTGTCAGTTGTGCAGGTCCCAGTGCGCCAGGTCTCCTGCCTTGCAGCAAGAAACTACTATGACCACAATTTCCCCTTTCATGGAGCTGGGATTTAATATCCTTTAATTTCATCAATTGCTCTGTAGCATTATTCAGTGAGAATGAGAGGAGTTTCAATTTTATAGGTGCCTGGTACATTCCCACTTGTTGATTAGATAGGCAAGACAATACAAAAAATAATGTATTTTCAGTTTGTTGCCAGTATCAAAAATGCTTTTGGTGGAGATCTAAAACCACAAAGGAGGCAGAAATCTGATTTCTTGTGTGAAGTTTATGCTTCTTCTACTTGAGAAGACAATGGTAAATAAATAAAAGGCAATTTAAATAAAAAGGCACTGGAGCTTTTTTAAAATTATTCTTTTTTTTTTTTTTAATTTATTTAAAGGACTTCCTTGTAGATCAGGCCCTTTCAGAGGTAACATTATTCAATTGATTATATTGTTGGTAAATACATTTATGGTGTGGAAGAGTATTTGAAATGACTGAGGCAAATTGCTGATGGTGCAGATTAGCCAAATTTACGGGACAGAACAACCTTTGTTGCACTAAGAACCAAATCTTACAGGACAGAAGTCTTTTAAATAGGTGCTAAAAGTTTAAGTGAATTACCCGGGAAGATGATGTTGAAGAATTGAATGTATTAGAGAACTTAACGTACTAGGGGGATATATACAGAATATATATGGACTGAATAGATTCTCATGCTTAGCATGAGAAATAACTTGATTTTGGACACACAGGCTTCTGCTGTTACATGTCCCATAGAGGGTAAAGAAGCAGATACTACTTCTGCACACTAAATTGTTTGATACTCTCTTCCAACCCTCAAAGACAACCATTGTGAAGCAAATGTGAGGTAAGGGAGTGTATCCAAAGAGGCAGATCATTTCTCCAAACAGCATTGCTGCAAAGATTTGGCTGTTGAGTGAGAAGCTGTTCAGCCAGGACATGTGCAGGTAGTCTGAGGGATGCTCTTCCCTGGCCACCCTGCCCTGGGCTTGGTGTCCTGCAAGAGGACAGCATGGAGTTGAGCAAAAGCTAACACTCTAAATGCAACAGGAAACAAAAAACAAGCAGCACCCCATCCTTCTCCAGCAGTAATTTCCTCATGCTATGAAAGTCATATAATGTTCTTTACACAGTTTATTGTAAATCACTCATGGCTGGTTTAACACTCCACTGATTTTATCTTGATGTATTGCATTGCTACTGCGCACAGCAGGGCAACAGCCATAGTTTTATGGGCTTTAATCAAAGCCCAGACACTGGTAGTTTGCAGTTTACAGTTGAGGGTTCCCATATCCAAAGTCCCTGAATGATGCTGAGCACCCTGGAACCTCCCCCCCACCCACCTGCCATGAGCTGAGCCCAGAGCACTGCACAGACACATGCAGGAGGTCAGTTCCACTCAGTTCCCCTCCTCCTTTTGCATCCTACCGAGGTCCAGCACTGCCAGGCCAACGCACTGTTGAACTACACTGCACAACTGTGGGATTTCATCTCCCCATTAATTTGTGAGGGGACAGGGATCCCACTCCTGATATCCTTTACCTTACTGTTCTGTGGTGGCTCCTACAGATTTTGGGTGAGTTTGTGGTCCCACAGCTGTCCATACAGTCCCTGGCACAGAGTGCTGATTCCTCAAAAAGCGGACAGTCTGGGGAGACAGAGATCAGGAAGACAAAAGCATTATCATCAGTCAGCAACATTTTAGCCCCCAAAATTTCCCTGTGAGTCACACAGGAAGCCCATGGCAGAGCCAAGAGCAGATCCAGACTCCCCAAAGACCTAATTACAAAATTAGCATCTCCCTCCTTAGAAGATGACAGTCAATGCTGGTGACATCCAAGTGCTTTCCATCTCCAAGGAGGCAAGTGGAAGTAGGCACTATACCACTGCAACCCACAGAGAGCATCTGGAAGCTGGGAGAACATCCTTTCCTCCCTTTCTGTGGGGCAGCTGACAGTACAAGACATAAGGAACAGCTGCCCACAAGGATCCTTTCACCACTTCAGACAGCTAACAAAGCCAAAAATAAATATTTTGGCTTGGGCAGTATTTAAAAAGACTTTATTGCTGCAAGGCCAAAATTTCGGTCTATCAAATCTCTTTAAACAAACTGTGTTAAATGAGTACTCAGTTAATAAAGAGTCAGACCAAATGCATAGCAAAAGTATAAACTATTTTCCTGAAACTGTTAACTCCCTCCACAAAAAAACACCTCCAGTGCACCAGTTGTGCACCAGAGCTCTGTAGGTACCTGTACAGCTGCTTGCCCTACTTCTGCATAAAAGAACTGCCATGATGCCCTTGGAAAGAGCTTGTCCTACATAGAGCTCCCCCCTCCCCCATGCCATGGGGCTGCACCCCAGGCCATTGCTGTCGTTTCCTGCTTTGCACACACAAACCACCAGAGTGTGGTGGGACACGAGGAACATGTTGGCTATTTTAATCCCATGCATAGACACCGAACAGCTGCACGTACCACGGTCAGGCCAGGCACAGCCACATCCCCATTTTCAGACCTTGCCTAAAGCACCTCATCTTCTTCTCCCCTGCCGTGCCATTGCACCATATGGAGTGTACTGGAATGGGTGTCGAACTCCACAGAGAGGTGGCAGAACTCTGCTATCCTACTGAACGATGGACATCTGCTCAACATCATCTTCTCCAACACTTGTAAGACCCAGATGATCAGAGTTACTCTGGAAGGCAAAGTTATTTCAGCTCCATGAACCCCAGTGTTTCCCAGGCAGGTGCAGGTGAACACAGGTCCAAGGTTGGATGGAAATCTTACATGTCCACAACCTGCTGCTGCCATGAACTCCAGAGCTGATTTACAACCATGTAACAGGAATAACTGGCAGTCCTGCTGAAGGTGCAGCTTCAAACCCCAGAGCTTTAACACCCAGACAAAGCTCCTGAGAAAACTCAAACTTGATGTAGCCTTAGGGATGACACCATTTTGCCATAAAGAAGCCTACGGATGACAAAACTGGCTCTGAAAAATCTCCTCATGTCTCCTGTCAACCAGCATTTCCATCCGTGTCACAAGCTGTTCACAGTAACAAGCTCTAGCTAAACAGGAACATGGGTACATCCACAGAGGGAGGCAAAGGTGCACACAGAGCAGGTGTTTGAACAGCCATCCAGTGACCAGTGCTCCCCCCATCACAGGGGAGCTGCTGAGAAAGGGCAGCAGCAGGTTTTAGCAAGCAGAAAACAAATCCTCCACGCACCCAAGTACATAGGGTTGCCACATGAAATATGTGCATCCATCTCTTTGTTTTGCTGCCTTTTTTTTTTAAATTCAAATAAAAAAAATCAAAAAGGTATTATTTAGGGTACTCCTAAAAGGGAAGGAGGATGTAAAATCCTCTTTTATTGGGTAATTTAGAAGTGGACAGGGGAAAATGCTCCAGGGTCCCACTTATGGGGCAAAACCCTGTGATGGCCACATACATCAGTGGCACAATGGAGTTTTCTATCACCCATTTTCTGCATCTCACAGATAAAGAAGGGGATATGAAGCTTAAAAAGATAGCATATACCAATAGAAACAAGGATCTGACTAACTCTAATGGGAAACACACAGCTTAATCTGTACTAAAAATTTAGCAGGAGCCCAAGTCTTCTGCAAACCAAAGATAAATGAAGGTTAGAAGTCCAACTCCAGCTCACCTTCGCCCTTTGATTAGCTCTGTAGGTGAAAATGTCCTTATTTGCAAAGCTATAGAGGCAGGGAAACAAATAAAGGTGCAAACGAGCTTGAAGTAATAGGTTAAACATATTTGCAGGACTAAGAACAGCTTGCTGGGAGCAGCTAGAGACATCAGGGTGCACAGGAGTAAAAAAAAAACAACAAACTATTTCTGAGTAATAGAGTCTGGATGCAGAGCAACAGAGAGAAGAGGACGATTCATGTGTATAAATGCCAGGGTACAGTTTTCCTAGTTCACCCCAGCTTGTGAGCTGTCTGAGAAGCACTCACTGCAGGTGGGGTTTTCTGGGCAGCTCTACCCCTGGGGACAAGCAGGGACCTTTGGTCATTTTTCAGTCTGTCTTACATTTGGTGTCACTTGAAGCTGCTTAAGCCCTCCTACAATGAGGTAGAACCAGCTGTAAAAAAAAAGCAGAGTTTTACCAATACCAGTCTCTCCTACTAAAGAAAATCCACTTTGCTGAAAAAGTGAAAATTTAAACAATTTGATTTATAGCACAAGAGGTACAACATATATTTTGCGAGGGGGAGTAAAAGGTCATTTGCAAAGCAGCTAGAACGTGTGCTGCGTTCAAGCTTGCTGCCATCTGGGTAATTCACAAGAATAAAGCCGCCTCTTTATCCTGCTTTCATCGATAACTTGTTTTTCATTTCCATCATGCAAGTTAACAACATTTTATTGTCCCTCAGCTCTTGTCTGCACAGGGCATGTCCTGGCTCCATCCAGTCTTAAGCTGCACAGCTAACCTGAATTCAAACCCAAGTTACTTCATCTTTGCTGCTATTTTAGAGTCCAATCACTTGGTAACAGACCACGAAAAGCAATCACCCACTTATGCACCTCACAGACGGACACAGAAGGGGATATAAAGCTTAAAAAAACAGAGTATGCCAATACTACAGATCTTCAGAGACATTTCTATGAGTTCAGGCTTCCTCACTGCTCTACAAGTCAGCATTTCACATCCTCCAGGGCCCCATGGAACCTATCACACCACTGCTCCTCCAACCTCCCTCCTCTTTCATTGCAAGGGGATCTTCTGGTGACCCACCAATATTGTTACCCATTTCCTTGGAGTGGAGCACACTTATTGTTTTAAATAACTCAAAAGTATATATTTAAATCAGCTACTGCTGATTAGGGTTTATCACGCTGGACCAAAGGGCAGGCACAGAAGTTAGAATTCTTACTTTCTGGTGGCAAGTATAAGGACCTCCCAGGGACATTTTCAGCCCTGCATTTTAAGGGTGACGTACAATTTTCAGGATTATTTTCTGAACTTATTAAATGGAATGGTTCTTTGTAATAATGCTGAGGACCTGGGAGAGGCGTTGTAGTGGGAAGAGAAGGAAAACCAGACCCTGCTGAGAAATTCTGGATGGACAAATAAACCAAAGGACATTAATAGCGGGGTCTAATTATTGCACTGAAAGCTGCCACACAAGCTATTTCAGACGCAGAATGGTCACTTCGTTGCACACAACTTCCCACAGAGATGGAGAACAGGGCACAGAGTCCATCACAGGTTCATTTGTTTTAGGTTTGAGGCTCCAGATCTGTCATAGCTGCAAGGATTGTTATTCATTCCCTCTCCTCTCATTGCTCTTTTGGCATATTTACATCTATAAATACATGAGGGCTGGGCATCAAGAAAGCAGGGACAACCTCTTTTCATTTGTTCAGTGTGATAGAACAAGGGGCAATGGATTCAAGCTCGAGCACAGGAAGTTCCATCTCAACATGAGGAATAACTTCTTTACTATAAGAATCATAGAATGTTTAGGGCTGGAAGGGACCTCCAAAGGTCATCTAGTCCAGCCCCCCTGCAGTGAGCAGGGACACCCTCAACTAGACCAGGCTGCTCAGAGCCTTGTCCAACCTCACCTTAAATATCTCCAGGGATGGTTCCTGGAGATATTTAACCACCTCCCTGGGGAGCCTATTCCACTGATCCACC
>VYZU01020306.1:0-13637 GCA_013401355.1 Ceyx cyanopectus | reverse complement strand
TTCTCCATCTGGACATCGAGCCATTGACCACCACCCTCTGGATGTGACCATCCAGCCAATTCCTTATCCACTGTACAGTTCACCCATCAAATCCATATTTCTCCAACTTGGTGAGTAGGAAGTTGTGGGGGACCATGTCAAAAGCCTTGCAGAAGTCCGGATAGATCACATCAACAGGTTGTTACAGAGCCTGGAACAGACTCCCTAGAGAGGTTGTGGATGCTCCTCTGGAGACTTTCAAGACCTGTCTGGATGGATTTCTGAGTCATCTGCCTTAGTTTTGTCCTGCTCTGGCAGGACATTTGGACTTGATGATCTTCAGAGGTCCCTTCCAACCTACCATTCTGTGATATCCATCCCTGGAGAATGGTGAAGGCTTTTTGGAGCCACTACCAGATCCACCCACTTGCAGCTCCTCCTCCCCAGAAACCATCTGTACAAAAGGAGCAGCACTGTTTCCACAGGCTTGGAACCATCACATTCTCCACTGCTAAGCCGCTGATGCTGAGGTGGGACTTGCTGCCCTCAGCTCATGTCATCAAGAGAAACCAAGAAGCAAATTATTTACGCAGGAACAACCTACTCAGCAGTTGTTAGCCTGGCTCAAAAGAGCTCACTGCTCCTAATGACATCTCCAGAGCTTTGCTGAGAGGGAATATTAAAGAGAAGAGCAAGAAAACAACTTGGTTATCTTTGGTGACTGACTGATGTCAACAGACTACAACTTGCTAAGCATTTTCCAACATTATCTGCAGTTGACAGCTTGACATCTGGAAATCATAAGGTTCTGGAAGGAGATGTGGGAAGTTTCCATTCACAAAGGTTGAAGTGCATTAAACTGCCCTTGATAGGAGCTGTCTAGAAAGGAGGCAGGAGCTGGCAAACATGCGTGGTTCAGAGACACCATCACCTCTAAATGCAAATAACCCAGTTTGGTGTTGTGCTGACAGAGGACATGTAGACAACAAAACTGCAGGAGGGTTAAGCATCCTTATGGTGTACCAGGATAAGGACCACATCCTAGTGTTACAGAGAGGACTGCAGAGTCACGCTGCAAGACAGTGCCCAGGTGAGGACCACCAGATCCTTGTAGAGGATGAAGGTCAGAAGATCCTCCTGCACAATCTCCCATGCTCGCACACACAGAATCATAGAATGGTGGGGGTTGGAAGGGACCTCTGGAGAGCATCGAGTCCAATCCCTCTGCCAGAGCAGGATCACCCAGGGCAGGCCACACAGGAACACATCCAGGTGGGCTTTGAAAGTCTCTAGAGAAGGAAACTCCACAGCCTCTCTGGGCAGCTTTTTCCAGGCTCTGTCACTTTCACAGTGAAGAAGCTTTTTCCTCATATTGAGGTGGAACTTCCTGTGTTTCAGCTTGCTGAAACATGTGCCCTGGGACAGGGATGCAACCAGAGGGAGGAAGGCTGCAGCAAAGTCACCTCTGCCTCCATCTCCCCAACCTGACAGCTCTGGAGTGAGCACCCCAAAAAATTCCCACTGGCCATTGAAATTTTAGACTTCAAAGGTCTCACCATGAGTCTTTGGTTCCCTTCAGTCAGGCAAATGGAGAACCCCCCAAAACAACCCCAAACTCCCAAAACAGAGCCTGAGGAAAGGAAATTAAACCCATTCAAAGCCCACTTGTGACAACTGAATTTGGGATCTGCCATGCAGGACATGCACTCTGCTCCCCATACTCTCCAATCTCAGACAGGTCACTTCAACTCCCTGCCTCTCTTTCTTCTTTCAGCAAAGGAGCTCAGGATGTGCTGGCAAGAATTAGGAGGCAGTTATTATCAGGACCTATGTAGGATCTACATAATCATATATTGTGTGCCCTCTGCTGGCAGCCTCATTTTCCAGGAGCACAGGAAGATCCTTTAGTGAAGGGCAGATGGGACTTGGGTTTTCCCTTCAAATGTAGGAAAATAATTAGACACGATAATGAGCCAGGAAACTAAAGGAATAACAACAGAAAAGGGAATTTCTTTCCGCACATTGCACAGTATCAGGTAATGAGATTATGCGTTTTCTGATGCTCCTTGGACCAGGCTGGTTCCTGCAGGAGCTCCTGTATCCCAGCAGCCCTGCAGCAGCTCTCTCCGACCAAATACCTGGCAGACTTTAGCTCCAAGGAACATACACTCTTCTGATAGAATCACATCCATGACACAAATGAGGGCAAAAGAGACATTTATGTGATTTATCCCATCACTTATGAAGTGATGCCCAAGCTCAGATGCATCGTGGCAAGTATCCCAAATTTGTTGATGCAAAGCATTGATCAGATGAAAATACCCACGACTGTGTATGGACAAAGCTAGTGGAGGGCTACACCTCACCTGCAGCAAGCAGGCCTGGTCTTCACTGAGGTGATTTCAGTCATGTTCACAGCCTTAGCTTTGCACTATAAATATTTGGGCACTTGGATTTTATTTGCCTGAAAACCTGTGTATTTCCAGCAAGTTCTGCTTTGTCTGACTCTGCTCTCACCATCCCTTTCATCTTGGATATCTCACTAGTGGTACCCAAGGGGATGGAGGGACCTCCTGGGGTAGACAGTCCCATGCCACCTGCTCCCAACTTCACTGTAACCTCTGCATCCCTCAGCTCTACTCAAATCAATGATCAACAGGGTCTTCAGCCCCAGAAAAAGCCTCTCTGAATGCTAAGAATCTATTTTCCAAGCTCTTTTTTTTTTTTTAATCACCTATTAATACTTAGTTCTTCAGGCACCAGCATTGTCTTTTTGCACAGATGATTATTTCTCTTCATCCACTGAAATAATCCCCGAAACATTACTTAACCAAAAGCCATTTGAAGAAGAAATACACTTTTGTAGAGAAAAACAGTTCCCCTTCCAACAACAACAACAAAGTATCAAGACAAGCAGATTCAATGTGCCTTTGTAAGTCTGGATTGGACTTGGTCCTATTTTCATCCCATTATTCTTTCCTTCACAATTTGTCTAAAGCTTTGCAGACTGTGAAAGGCCAGTCGCTGCTAGGATTGCTTTTCCTCCTCCTTTCACATGAAGTACTCTGTTTGCCACTCTTCGTTCTATGAGCCACTCCTGAATATGACACATCTGTGAATATACTTTGCCAACAGATTCTTCTCTTTGTTGTTGCTGTTTTGTTTTTTTGTCAGCTCCAGCCCCTTCAGGATCCCTCTGCACTGATTCCCTCATTCCCATGCCGGCAATACACCAAGGTCTGCTTCAAACTTGAATTGTTTTCATATAGCTGAACCCCCTGTGCCTTCTGCCCCTTGTAGCACTGTCTGATATTGAAAAAAAGGGTGAGACTGTGTGAAATCTGAAGGTTTTTGCTTGTTCAAGCTCATGTGAGCATCACAAGGGTCTCTGCCACATCACTTCCTTTCACAAAGGTTTTGAGATTTCTGACTCTGAGAAACACGGCTTAAAAAAAAAAACATTATGAGGACCATCCTTGCCCCAACCACATGACCTCAGGAATATGAATTTTTATTTTTCATACAGACCCCATTTCCCAGCAACTGCGCAGCAAAACCTCATCCTGAGCTTACACCACACCACCACCCCCCACCTCCCCCCACAGCCCTTCTCTGCTGGAGGTGTTTAGAGTTTATAACAACTTCAGTATTGAATAAGGTAAGAGAAACCCCAAAAAAACAAGAGAAGACAGCAATAAAAGGAGAAAGCACTATAAAAAGGCCTACAAAGAAACTAATGATACTTTTTAAACCAAGTTGTGTCCTGCAATAATGTTAAATAATTTTTATGACATTTCAGCCCTTAAAAACCAGTTTAAGACAATTTTTCTATTTGCCAGGCTTACTGACAAACAATCAGGAACTGCTTATGGTGGTACCACGAGCACTGTTACAGAACAAGTAAGGTCCATTTCACCATTTTCCCCATCCCTCTTATAAAAAAAGGTAACTATTTCCCTCCCCAGTAGTGGAAGCACTGACAATCAGAGCCAGAATGGAAGGAGAAGAGGAAAAGCATTTGAAGAAAAAGGAACATCCTCCACAAGCAGCATCACAGGAGGAGGCAATAGTTGCTGGGAGAGATAAAGCACATTCTGCATGGGATTACAGCATGAACAATGCTTTGATCACAAAAGCAAAGAGCAAGAAGACAGTTTTAATGGTCTGAAAACACATGAAAAGCTAATACAGAGAGCAGCTTTGATACATCAGACAGTGGCACAGTATTTATTTTGTGACCTTTAACAAGTATGGGCAGTGCAACAACAAGATAATTTGATGGGAGAAAGAAAAAATATAAAATGAAAAGGAGACAGAAAAATTAACCTAAGTTTTGTGGGAGAGGGAGGAGAGAAGCAGCTGGGGGCTGAAAGTTCTTCTGTGATGACTTCCAGCACATTGAGGACCAAGCACTGGTTATAGTGTCTTAATCCATTCTCAAATGTCATAAACTGGGGAGAAGGAATTTGAAGGCAGCTTGAACGGACGGAGGAGGACAATGGTTTCTGGAAAATGAGTTTAAGAGAGCTTTAAATATAGAGGGAAAAAAAAAAGAAACAAAAGCAAGATGTGTATGTGGTAACATCTAACATCTTCTCTACAAACTGTTTAAATTTGATACATCAAGGGCTATGGAAATAACAACCATGTTTCCTTTTTGCATGTGCAAAAGGGTGATATAGCAGAGGTCCCAAAAGCACAGGGGCACTTGCACTCATTACCTCTCCCCAAAGGTACACCCTGAACATTTGCTACCTTTAGCCACTTCTAGGACTATTTTGTCCTCTTAAGGCAAGAAATTATTTTGTTCACAACAGCTATTTTTGCTTGAAAACTGCTTAAAGATCACTTGCCATCTGCTGTTATCCAGTCAAGAGCACATCACTCCTTGGGAGAGAGAAACCATACCTCAAATAAATGGTCTGACCAAATTGCTGGAAACAGTCATCAAATTTGGCTGGAATTTCTAAGCAGTGAACATCTCACCTGACTGGGGGGCAGCAGGTGGGGGGGTGGGTATTTTTAAAATCTCCATGATGAACAGTAAAAGAGAGCAACCATCAGCTAACTTATGCACTATGAATAATTCAGCCATGTCTATTTAAAAACTTCACCTGAATAAAAAGCACATTGAAGAGATTATGTGGAAATAAAAGGAAGATCCAACTACCAGCACCAGCTGAACTCAGAGATTCAAAAGAGATTAAGAAAGAGGTGGTAGAGATAAATCCAGGAGATAAGAGCCAAATAAATTCGTGCCATTTATGGGAACTCCCCAGTATGCATCTTTCTATGGTGGACCTAAGTTTCTTGGCTGCTTTGGGTAAGACCTACACTGTCTTCCTCCAGCAGTGCTTTGCCCCAGCCCTTTCATTTGCAGGAGGAACAGCCCCTGGCTGAGTTTGACTCCCTGTGCTCTCACTTCAGGTTCTTCTTACATCATCGAGTCAGGAAGGATGCATTTCAAAAGCAAACCTATTTTCCAACATTTTCTACTCCTCCATTTATTTCACAATAATTAAAAAAACCCAAATCTGCAGTTAAAGAGACTCCCTCCCTCCAGCTCCCCTCAGTCACCTTCTTGGGACATTTGGTAGATGATTGGATGGGACCCACAGAGACAGTAAAGATCTGGCACTGCTGGGATAAATAAATACTGCCTCAGTATCTTCCACTAGAGCAGTTTTGCAAGCAGAAAACAAACAAACAAACAAGCAAAAAAACCCAACAAAACAAATAAATCCCCAAAAAACAGAACACATCCAAATCCCCAGGGAAACCATCACAGCCACCAGAAGTACAGTATTTCCCTCTCCCATACAGTACACATGCAATATGTGCAGGTGGTGGAGGCAGTTGCCTTCACTCATCCAAACTTTGCATTCCTAAGCAGAGCTACACTTCAGATCACTACAAGCAAGGCTGCTATTTTTTCCAGAAAGCTCAGCATTTCTCAAACTAGGATATTCAACCTGAAATGGGGTCACGAAACCTTTTTGACCGGGTTACCAGCCCTAGGCAAGTTCTTGTTTATTCCAGATAATCTGCAAGGCTGAGTTCAGGGAATAATTCTTGTTGTTATGGGAGGATGACCAATCAGGCATATTTTAAATTTATCTTTGTTAGCCAGCAAATTTGTCTGCCTCTTCTACTGGCCTGCATTATCTTTTCTTCAGGGCTATAAGGAAATATCTGCAAAGCCTTATGCTGGCAGCAAGAAATAATAAAAAAATACTATTCTGTTCCACAGATAAGTGTGGTGAGGTGTCCATCTGGCTCTTGGAACAGTGGGAGCAAGAGTGGGTCAAATAAGACAAAATTGGTTTGTGCCCCTAAGAAGTAGGGTGAGAGACCTACAAGGCTGTACCCCTTGTTCCAGCACAGGCTGCCCAGGAAAGTGGTTTAATCACCATCACGGGACATGTTGAAAAGTTGCAGAGAATCAGTGCTAAAGGAGTAGAATTGATAGAGTTAGGTTAATGGTTGGACTTGGTGATCTTAAAGGTCTTTCCAACTTAAATGATTTTATTATTCCCTTTTGCTACACACTGTGGTGCTTGTATGTGGAAGGGCTCCAGTTCCTGGCCAAATCAGCTGTTTCAGGTAACACCAGCACAAAATAGAGGACATGAAGCATGAGCCCCAGATGCAACAAGACCTCATAGAATGGTAGAGGTTTGAAGGGACCTCTGGAGATAAGAGTCCCTGGACTAGGTGGAAATCCTGGTGCCCCTGGCCATGGGTTTGGGGTTGCCTGGGCTGCTCCCCAACCATTTTTCTGGTGTTGCAACAACCAGAGAAGCCTCCCAAACAGATGACATTTCCAGGGACACATTTTGCTTTAAGGATCCTTTCTATTGCCACTGTGGTCTCAAGGAACATTAGTACGACAGTGAGAGAAGCTTCATANAAAAAAAAAAAAAAAAAGAAAAAAAATGCAGCACATTTAAGAGAAATACATGATGTTCCAGCCAATGAAAGGGGTTATGTGCAGTGGTGACTAAGGGGACAGGAACACACATCTGGAGAGAAGCCATCACACTTTCCCTTCCAAGCCAGCCTCATTTTTACTTCCTTTCTCTGCTTCATGTCCCTGCTGCTCTGTCAAGCAGTTTGCTCTAGGAGTTTTGGGATTTCAACACCCTGAGCAGCAGGAGGGGCACCAGTACCACCAGCTTTAAGACAACAGTGGGATTGCACAGATACAATGTGGAAGTCTCAAACATTTCTGGTGAATGAAGGTCTGCCCCATCTTTGCTCCTTTCTCTCCCCATTTCTTTCTTTTAACTTTGGCTAAGAAGTATTTTGTTGGTTTTTATATTTTAGTCACCAAAATCCCTTGTCTTCTTGGTTCTTTTGCCACCTGACACTGTGCCCAAACCTAAAGAACTGGCATTCAGGCAGTGGAGGATATTTTTTCCCCAGCAAAATGGAACTTCAAAGTCATAGACTAATAAGGAAGAACAGGCACCAAATACTCCCTAAGTTTTCATGCCTCAAGTCACACTTCAAAACCCCTGCTGGACCTAAGAGGTTTTTTTGTGCTTACTGCTCTTGAGCAGGTTTTCTTCTCCCAGTGTTACAGGACCAGAGATGTACATGGATATTTTGAGTCCTCTGCTCTACGTGGCAAAGGCCAAACCTGGCGTCCTGGTTCCCACATCTATGCTCAAAATGGCCAACTAGTTTTTGAAAGAAAGTCTCACAGCAAAGGTATGAAATAATTTGTCCTAAACAAATCTTCTAGCAAAAGGCATGTTTATATTATACAAAGATAAATGAGTGAATGTTTCTTCCCATGCCTGCTCAGAAGGATTAAAGATATTCATTCTTGCTTCTCCCCATGCTTGATTTTCTGATTAATTCCACATCTTTCTCTCCACCTTTCATAGTTTGATGTTCTATATTCAGCTGGAAAAAGCTGAAAGGCAGCATCTGCTCCCAGGATTTTTCTGGCTTTGATAGGAAAAGTCAGAATAAAACCCGATCCCATCAGTTCCAGCCCAGGCATACAGTGTTCCACAACATATCCATGTTTCAAGTGGCTCATTAAAAACAGACCTTCTGAAAATTGGAGACTCACCCTTCATTACTGACTGCAGTATCCTGGAAACCTATTATTGCTAATTGACAGAAAGTTACATTGAAAACGGAGCTAACTCCACTCTAATCTATGCCAGGACTGCCCCTAGATTTTGGGGGAGGCAGTTTTTTCACCCCAGATACTCTTAGAAGTAACTTTTTCCTTTCTGAAATAGTAGGCCAAATGCCAACAAAACTGGAGCACATCAGTTTGAGCAGTCAAGGGAGTTACTTACTTTAGAAGAGTGACTCTCTTCTAAAGAGAACAGAGGGCCTTATCTGCAGAAAGTTCCTGGAGAACAGGAGAAGTACCTGAGGACTGGAGAAAGGCCAATGTTGTCCCAACCTTCAAAAAGGGCTAAAAGTAGGACCTGGGTAACTACAGGCCCGTCAGCCTCACCTCCATCCCTGGAAAGGCAGTGGAACAGCTTGTCCTTGCTGCCATCTCTAAGCATCTGGAGGAAAGGAGGCTTATCACAAGTAGTCAACATGGATTCTGTAAGGGCAAATCATGCTCGACTAATCTGATAGCCTTTTATGATAAGTAGATGGATGGATGAGGAAAGGACAGTGGATGTGGTATTCCTTGACTTCAGCAAGGTTTTTGATATTGTCTCCCATAGGATCCTCACAGCCAAGCTTGAGAAGTGTGGATCGAGTCATGGCACAGTAAAGTGGATTGGGAAGTGGCTAAAAGACAGAGCCAAGAGAGTTGTGGTCAGTGGAGCTGAGTCTGGCTGGGGGCCTGTGACTAGCGGCATCCCCCAAGGGTCAGTGCTGGGTCCAATATTATTCAATATATTCATCAATTGCCTGGATGAGGGGATAGAGAGCACCCTCAGCAAGTTTGCTGATGACACCAAACTGGGAGGAGTGGCTGACACAGCAGCAGGCTGTGCTGCCATCCAGAGAGACCTGGACAGACTGAAGAGCTGTGCAGGGAGAAATTAAATGAAATTTATCAAGAGCAAATGTAGAGTCCTTCATCTGGGGAGGTACAACCCTGTGTATCAGTACAGGCTGGGGGCTGATCTATTGGAGAACAGCTCTGGAGAAAGAGACCTGGGAGTCCTGGTGGACAGGGGGATGACCATGAGCCAACAATGTGCCCTTGCAGCCAAGAAAGCCAATGTCATCCTGGGATGAATTAGGAAGAGTGTGTCCAGCAAGTCAAGGGAGGTTCTTCTCCCCCTCTACTCTGCATTGGTGAGGTCCCACCTGGAATACTGTGTCCAGTTTTAGGCATCCCAGTTCAAGAAAGAGAACTACTGAAGAGAGTCCAGCTCAGGGCTACCAAGATGATTAAGGGAATGGAGCATCTCCCTTATGAGGAGAGGCTGAGAGAGCTGGGGCTCTTTACCCTGGAGAAGAGGAGACCGAGGGGGAACCTCGGTCTCAGAACATTCTGTGATTCTGTGTAGGACAAGAGATGGTAGATTTATGATTTGCAGTTACCAAGGAATTGTAACCTATTAGCAGTCAATCACATGAAGCTAAATGGCAAAGGAGAATCTGGCTGAGAGAACATTCGTATAACATTCGGGAAGCGATACATGTGGGAACAGACTCACCAGGTTGGATGTGAGAAAGCTTAACATCTCCAAAGTCTAAGGTGAAAAACAAGGCAGAGGAAGAGGTAAAAGGCCAAAGCAATAGCTCACAAATCAGTCATCCTCAAAGTGGCTCAGCAGGGACGAGGATGATGGGGTTGACAGGGAGGGACACTTTCACTAATTACACTTTACAACAACTCCTAAGGGCAGCATGATCTCACCACCCAAACAAAGCCCTGTGATGTTGCAGACAGGGGTCGCAAACTGTGACCCAGGCATCATGAATGGTCCACAAGCCACCTCAAAGAGTCACACAGCCCTGCACAAGTCAGCACCTTTGATGTTAAAAGATCTGCATCCACACAGTGGTGTGGAAAGGGCTTTATCCTTGTAATTACTCCACCGAAATCACGGGGAAACTTCTTATGTCTACAGAAGCTGCCACAGCTCTCAGCTGCTGACTGGTGAGTCAGGGTAGGATGGAGTCAGTTGAAGCAGGCACCTGCTCAGACATCTAAGATGACTAAAAAAGGTCCAGAAAGTTGGTTTTTTTTCCCCCCCAGATAAACTTCTAGTCATGCCATTTGGGGTGGAAAAAGGATTTTCAGCATCAAAAGGGTTTAGTTACCTGTGAACTAAGATGACATTTTTTCCAGATGGGAGACATGTCATATACCTTGTATTTAAAGTGTATTCTGAGGGTATTTTATTTCAAGAGGGCTTAAACTCACACACTGTACTGGAGAGTATTTCATCCTCGGAAGACTGCTACAGACAGGAATGTTTTCCTACCATAGGTTACAAGGAACCAGCTCCTAACATTTAATCATGGTGATTTGCTTTAGCAGACTGGTATAAAGTACCACTCAGCATAAATAAAGACATCAATCTGGCTGAAGTTTCCCTAACTACTCCTGTTTCACAGGGCTACTGATGAGTAACTCTGCCTGAAGCATCTCACAGACAAGATGGTTGTTATGGTGAATTTGGGGCTTTCTGTGCAGGCAGCAAGAGAAACATCCAATTCCTCCTAAAAACAGCAAGGAACAAGACTCGACTTTTGCATCAGGGCAGCAGTGTCCATCAAAAGCTATAAGGTGGCAGAGCAACCCCATGAACCCAGTGCCAAATCACATGAGTTACCACTTTCACCACTGCCATTCTCTACCTAAACTCCTCCAGCACAAAGCCCAGTTATCACACAGGTTCCTCTGCTCAACACTTGCAGGCCGTGATGCACCATTAACCCATGGGCTCCCAGCAGGGATTAGCTACCATCTAAGCTACAGCTTTACCAAGAACAGGAGACAACAACAAGAAGCAGCTCAAAGATTATTGGCTCTCTTTGGCTTTTAGCAACATAACAAATGTTTGTCTGAGAATGAACAGAGTGAGGAAAAAAGGGACTTTTCTGCTGCTCCTTTCAAAAATAACAGCACCTTCCTGAGTTCATAGCAAACTCACACCTCACAATAAGATAAAACAGAAGCACCACCTTCTCTGTCCCATTTCCATGATCTTTTCGTGCAAAAAAACCCCAAATAAAACAAAACAAAAACACACACAAAAAAACCCAACCAACCAAACAAACAAACAAAAAACAAACCCCCAACCCTGCCATTATTAGGTGCCAAAATGCATCCTTGACAGAGGCCAGGAATCCATGTCCTTGGCTTCTTCATTTAGGAAGACAAAAGGTTGCATTCCTCACTCAGCCCTGGAACAAGAGGTAATTAGTAGCTTATTGTTTTAAATCCTAACAAGTGTTCCTCAAACTGTCTAGCCACACTGAATCACAGAATGTTAGGTATTGGAAGGGACCTAGAAGATCATCTAGTCCAAACCCCCTGCCAGAGCAGGATCACCTAGACCAAGTCACACAGGAAAGCTTTAAGATGTATGGCAGCTGATAGTGGTTCCTCAGGATCATGTGAAACCAAGTGAGTGTAGTGAGAGGATAGGGGGATTTCTTGAGCAAGGTCTGCTTTCTTGCTTGGCCAGTCAAGCTGGACACCAGCTCTCCAGAGGCTGTGGATTGACAGTGCTACAAAGCCAGGGAACTCCCTTAGCAACAATGTGTCTGAAAAGGGACCCTCCAAATCATGCAGGAGCAAAAGATCAGAAACTCAGACCTCTCAGAAGATAAAGCATTTTGCTACAACAATGCTGAACAACCTACATTTTCTATTCCAGAGCCAGCTTTCTGCAGGAAGCCTCCGACCTTGTGTACAGGACACTACTGAGCTGAGGGTCTGAGAGCATCCAAGTGCCTTGAAGCACAAAGTCAGACAAAAGCAAATGAAGCTTATGGAAAAGTTATTCAGGCACTTCTGAGCATATATCCATCCCTGCAACTGTAAGGTGCCTGGTCTTGGTGCTCACTTTTTCCTAAAATATTTATGTGCTAATAAAGGTGGGGCCAGAGGAGCCTTTGAGGTCACTTAGAGAAGCAAACTCCTCACTGCAGCTGAAGTAGCTGAAACAGCAAGTAAGCCTGCAATGATGGAGAGCAATTAGAATATGCCTATGTAATATACTACATAGCATTTCCTTGATATGCTAAAAGAGTCCAGAGAGCAAAACAAAGGGGTTTTGCTAATTCTTTCTTACTCAATTACCCTTGCAACCAGGAAAATTGAGTTAAACACATTTTCTTGTTGCTTCCTGTGTGTTCAGTTCAGCATTGCCTTGTCTCAGTAGCCTAAAAGCCTGTTTTTTTCCCCCTTTAAAAGCCAACTTGCCTGCNGCAATGGGAGCAAGTTGGAGCATGAGAGGTTTAGGGTAAACACAAGGAAAAACTTTTTCACAGTAAGGGTGACAGAGCTCTGGAACGAGCTGCCCAGGGAGGTTGTGGAGTCTCCTTCTCTGGAGACACTCCAGACCTGCCTGGATGTGTTCCTGTGTGACTTAGTCTAGGTGATCCTGCTCTGGCGGGGGTTTGGACTAGATGATCTTCTAGGTCCCTTCCAACCCTTAACATTCTGTGATTCTCTTATTCTCTCGGTTTTGGCCAGAAGCCTTTCGAGGCTGCTGAAAGAAATAGCTACTTACCCTTTGTTCTTGTGACAAAAAAAGCCTCAGCTATCAAATTGTTCCAGATCCCTTTGTGGTCTGAATGACTCAAAAACAAAGAATAAACACCCCCACCCCGTGTAGCAGTCTAATGGATTAATACCTACCGGGGCAAGTGGTTAGATCAACTTACAGTCATGCCACACCTCTCTACAAAGCAAGCCTTCTCCAGACCGGATAGATACGAGACTTTGTAGTAGAGTCGTTGACCTTGTACAGCCACCCTGAAGTCCTTCCTCCTATCAGTAGTGAGCCTGAGAAAGGAGTCAGACTATACTAGTGCTTTCAGCCATGGTTTATCCCTAGAGCTGATGGAAAAGGTCCTCAGGAACACATCCAGCTCAGAAGCTGAGGACTGCCTTACACAGCCAAAAGCAGGCTGGAGTAACTAGGACATTTGACCAGGATGGGGTGGGGAAGCACATCCATACTGGTCCATACTGGTCTAGGGCTGTCATTTCTCAAAGTTCTCCATGCACTGCAGCCCAACAATTTAAAAAGATGCACATGGCTTGTAAGAAGGCAACACTAATTTCTCCAAGCTGAGAACTGTTACCAGCAGTTGCAAGCAGAAACACCAAACTGCCAGAGTTTCTAATGAAGGTCTCTGTAGCTTACAAGGAAGTTATTCTAAAAGCCTTTTTCAAAGTGTTTTGCAGAGAGGTGAGTTGAGTGAGTCACACACTATGGTGAGTGTGGCAGCACATCTCCCCTCCACATATCTAACAACATTGTTCTCTTCCCTGGAAAGCATCCCACCACCTAGCTACTTACACATCAAAAAGATATTTGCCCTCCTACTGCCAACCTTTGCATGCTTCTTGTGCATGAAAACCCTCTTGTACATCTTGAAAGCAAGAGTCAGAGCCAGTCCCAAAATAAAAGAAACCACAGCCAGCTGCAGTGAGCTTTTCACAGCCCTGGATCTTTGCTCACAGAATCACAGAATCA
>VYZU01020305.1:60580-91090 GCA_013401355.1 Ceyx cyanopectus | reverse complement strand
GCATAGTAAGGAAAAAAATTGCCCTTTATTAGTTTCTAATAAATCCAAAGGTATCAGTACATCTGTCCATGCACAGGAGGAGAATCCTCAGTTCCGTGGTTACCTCCCTCAATGACACTGGGGTAGAGGTGCCTGGTTGAATGCTGAATTTCTAGGTGGTTTTACTGCTGTCCTTTCTGGAGACTGTACATGGGACCTGAGTTTGCAGGGCAAACCAGCAGTAGCGGATTCACAGCTGGAGTCTGCAGTGGTACAACTAATCCACTCCCTGTAAAATAGAGGAATGCAGCATTCCCTGTGGATTGCAGGAGTGATTATGGGGCAATGAGCAAATTTGTCCTATGAGGTGTCTACTTCAAAATGAAATGAAATGAAATGTTACTTGTGAGTGCTTTTCTCTGTAAAGTTAGCCTTGGGTAGTTACTGCTGATGTAGCATTACTGGGTGTCTCCACTCGGTTGGATGGCTTTCACCCCATGTCTTTCTGACCTTAGGGAGTTCTAGGTGGACTTCAGCAGTGATCTGAATTTAAGTGAAATCTGCCATTTTGTTTAGCTCTGAAATAAATCCCGTATCTGGAGTAGCAGGAAGAATCTTCCCCCAGAGGTACCATGCTGTGATGGTCTTTGACAGGCAACTCTTCGAGCTAATAAGTGTACATCACAGTGGCACCAGGGCTGTCTTAAAGTAAGTCTGGGCAGAATTTGCACAAAGCCGTTTCTGTGACTAAGGACCTACAGCAGATTTCTCTGGATTTCCTTAAATTCCTGAGTCTCTGCTTTCTACTGGGCACAGCATAGGAGAAAGAAAACACAAACGGGGGGAAAAAAAAGTGTTTTCCCTGTGTTGGTAAGCAAGTGGTGCAAACAAAAACCTTTCCTTTCCATCACCACTGACTTCAAGAGAGTGGCTGCTCCACTTCCAGCCTCCCTGGCACTCTCACCCCAGAAGTTGTAGGCAGCATTTGTTCCCGGTGATTCCCTTTGGCAACCTTATTTGCAGTTGCCTGGAGCACTACAGTGCTACGGTGAAAGATGACTTGTGTTTCTCTTTCAGAAGATGGCTTTGCTTTTGCTACTGCAGAAAGGACCTTTATTTCTTGCAGAGTCCTGAAAAATGTTTTGTGGTGAGATGACAGGCTCTACATCTACTTTCACACATTTGCTTAAGTGCTTGCAGCCTGCACATGTCCTTCACTGCTGGACATTTCCCAGTACTGGGATCTTTAAAGCCCTAACCAAAACCTCACCTGTTCTAGTGTTTTTAGAAGATTAAAGCAAACAAGCTGTGGTGGTTTAACCCCAGCCGGGAACTAAGCACTGCCCAGCTGCTCACTCACTCCCCCCTGACGGGATGGGGGAGAGAATTGGAAGACTAAAAGCGAGAAAACTTGTGGGTTGAAATAAAGACACTTCAATAGGCAAAGCAAAAGCTACACACNTCAGTAGCATTTTTAAAATGCAGTGAGAGTTAACGGGTTGAGTGGAAGAAGGTGATGGCTACAAAGATAGCTATGAAAGCTATTAATAAGGGTACTCAACCTGCACAGTTGAGGATTTAGGAGTCTTATTTCAAACTACATAGTTAAAATACAAAATAAATAAATAAATATTTGGAAGTCAGTAGCAGCAATTACTTGCTGCAGCCCCTTCTGCTAAGTGGTGATGAGAGTCATTCCATGAGCTCATCTGAGTCTACCCCTTATGCTCACCATAAAGGAGTATAAAGTTGATGGTAAAAATGCTTTTAGTTTGAAAGCCTAAACTGCCAGCAGCAGCAGCAGTCAATGTAGGTGCTGAAATCTAGGCCCTCACTGAGGAGGCAAGGCAGGCAGTGGAGGGGACTTGCCTTGATGGGAATGGCGCCTGACAGTGTCTTCAGCTGGAAAGCATGAATTTCATAGCACCCATTTTGCACATTATTCTTGGAGACCCAAGGGTGAAACATGCATAGCATAGCAGAGGGAAAGTATCTGCCTTTTTCCTATAGACACTATGAAAAAGGGACAGAAGGTTAAACAAAACCAGCCTACATAACATTGGCAGGACAGAGAGATATGATTATCAATAGCAGAACTGTCAAGTTACCCAATCTTAGCATAGTAAGGAAAAAAATTGCCCTTTATTAGTTTCTAATAAATCCAAAGGTATCAGTACATCTGTCCATGCACAGGAGGAGAATCCTCAGTTCCGTGGTTACCTCCCTCAATGACACTGGGGTAGAGGTGCCTGGTTGAATGCTGAATTTCTAGGTGGTTTTACTGCTGTCCTTTCTGGAGACTGTACATGGGACCTGAGTTTGCAGGGCAAACCAGCAGTAGCGGATTCACAGCTGGAGTCTGCAGTGGTACAACTAATCCACTCCCTGTAAAATAGAGGAATGCAGCATTCCCTGTGGATTGCAGGAGTGATTATGGGGCAATGAGCAAATTTGTCCTATGAGGTGTCTACTTCAAAATGAAATGAAATGAAATGTTACTTGTGAGTGCTTTTCTCTGTAAAGTTAGCCTTGGGTAGTTACTGCTGATGTAGCATTACTGGGTGTCTCCACTCGGTTGGATGGCTTTCACCCCATGTCTTTCTGACCTTAGGGAGTTCTAGGTGGACTTCAGCAGTGATCTGAATTTAAGTGAAATCTGCCATTTTGTTTAGCTCTGAAATAAATCCCGTATCTGGAGTAGCAGGAAGAATCTTCCCCCAGAGGTACCATGCTGTGATGGTCTTTGACAGGCAACTCTTCGAGCTAATAAGTGTACATCACAGTGGCACCAGGGCTGTCTTAAAGTAAGTCTGGGCAGAATTTGCACAAAGCCGTTTCTGTGACTAAGGACCTACAGCAGATTTCTCTGGATTTCCTTAAATTCCTGAGTCTCTGCTTTCTACTGGGCACAGCATAGGAGAAAGAAAACACAAACGGGGGGAAAAAAAAGTGTTTTCCCTGTGTTGGTAAGCAAGTGGTGCAAACAAAAACCTTTCCTTTCCATCACCACTGACTTCAAGAGAGTGGCTGCTCCACTTCCAGCCTCCCTGGCACTCTCACCCCAGAAGTTGTAGGCAGCATTTGTTCCCGGTGATTCCCTTTGGCAACCTTATTTGCAGTTGCCTGGAGCACTACAGTGCTACGGTGAAAGATGACTTGTGTTTCTCTTTCAGAAGATGGCTTTGCTTTTGCTACTGCAGAAAGGACCTTTATTTCTTGCAGAGTCCTGAAAAATGTTTTGTGGTGAGATGACAGGCTCTACATCTACTTTCACACATTTGCTTAAGTGCTTGCAGCCTGCACATGTCCTTCACTGCTGGACATTTCCCAGTACTGGGATCTTTAAAGCCCTAACCAAAACCTCACCTGTTCTAGTGTTTTTAGAAGATTAAAGCAAACAAGCTGTGGTGGTTTAACCCCAGCCGGGAACTAAGCACTGCCCAGCTGCTCACTCACTCCCCCCTGACGGGATGGGGGAGAGAATTGGAAGACTAAAAGCGAGAAAACTTGTGGGTTGAAATAAAGACACTTCAATAGGCAAAGCAAAAGCTACACACGCAAGCAAAGCAAGGAATTAATTCACTGCTTCCCATGGGCAGGCAGGTGTTTGGCCACCTCCAGGAAAGCCAGGCTTCATCACACATAGTCAATTGCTTGGGAAGATGAATGTTATCACTCTGAACATTCCTCCTCTTCTTTCTTCTTCCCCCAAGCTTTACATGCTGAGCATGACATAAGGTATGTGATGTCCCTGTGGCCAGTTTGGTTCAGCTGTCCCATCTGCCCCTTGACAGATTCTTCTGCACCCCCAACCTGCTTGCTGCTGGGGTGGAGTGAGAAGCAAAAAAGATCTCATCTCTGTACGAGCTCTGCTCAGCAATAGGGACCACATCCCTGTGTTATCAACACTGTTTTCAGCACTAATCCAAGACATTGCCCCATACAACCTACTCTAAAGAAAATTAACTCTATCCCAGACAAAATCAGCACACAAGCAAACTGATATTTGATAGACTCATTGCCTTCTCTTCTGTATTTATATTACCATTTGCTCAATTAATCTTGTGTGTGGCTCTTCAGTTAGGCAATGCAGTTTTTCAGTGTGTGTTTGTGTATATGCATAAATTAAACCAAGCCAGATTATTTTCTGAGCAGCAGGTTTTTCCATGGTCTCCTATGTTGGAATTGTTACCCAAGGTTCTGTGGACTGCATGTGTGGTTTTCATGCAGAAAACAGAGTAAACATAATGTAACTAACCCATATTGACTAACAGATGCCTCAAAGTGTTCAAGACTTGTAGTAAATTACTGTTTTCTTTGGTCTGTATCCACTCTGCCTTCTGATGCTTTCCCCTTTGATGCCCTGTGACCTCGCTGGGAATGTGATGCCTTCTGCTCAGTGCTCATACAGACAGATGGACAACAGTGCCAGCAAGGGATCTCAGTAGTTGGTCCACTACACTCTCACTTGTCATTTCCCAGAAGGATGATAACTGATTAGCTAAAGCTAATGGTTTCTGACAAGTGCTTAACTAGACTTAAAGAAATACTGTCTCTGTGAAACCAGAGCCTTTTGATAGATATTTAAAACACCACTTCTCTGCCAGTGCATGTGTTAGTAACCGTACTTCACCAGCTGATCACATCTCATAATTACAATTACTTCTGCTAGCCCAGGGAAAAGCTCAAGTTCATTTGTCCAAGTATTGATTAACTGGTGTAGTCAAGATTACTTTACTTCACAGAGGATGGATAACCATTAATAATGTTATAATTACAGCCCAGAAAGTATGACAATGAGGGGCTAGATTGGAACTTCAATAGGCAAGGAGACAGAGATTGTTTATATAAACCTGAAAAAAAAAAGACAGCTGCTGTGTTAAAGGGGGGTAATTAACCAGGGGGAACCACTGTTGGCGAGGAGCAGTTCACATCCTCGAGCTGTGTGAAGAGGTCTCACCCAGTGACAGAGAGAGGGGCTCTGATTCTCTGGAGGTCAGGCACCAGCTCAGGGCAAAGCCAAGGAAAATATTTGCCCAAATGACATCTCAGGGCTGAAGTGTGTGTGGAACATGAGGAGGCAGAGCCATGGGCTGTGCTTTGATATTGTGAAACCATCAAATAGAGTCATACCTGCACAAAAGATGGGTGTTGTTTGTTTTAGTTCCTGCTCTCTGCCTGGTTTGGTCAGGCAGGAGGGGGAAGGAGAGGCTGGGTTTTACACCTGTGGTAGGTGCCAGAGCACAGCATGGGTGCTGGAAATCTTGGGTTAGGGAAACTTCCAGAGAGTCACAGATGAGCCCTCATTCTCCTGAGCTTCTGGAGGTGATGAAGTAGGACATACACCAAAGATATGGCTTTATGAATGGGGTAAAGATTGAGATAATTATTATCTGGGGTCATTAAGTTCATATCCTTAATCACTTTGACCCCATTATCTAGATTTTACCTAATTTCAAGGATCTGCTTTAAAATTAGCATCAAAACACTTCCAGTTAATCTGCTGTTCATCCATCACATGGAAAAAATGTGACTATTCCTACCAAAGAGTGATTGCTTCTGGGTAGTGTGTGTGCTTGTAACCCCTCATACAGCCCACTCTTCCACACAGGCCTGTATTGTTCACACAGTTGTATGTAAATTCATGCTGATCTCAATCTCTCTACATGTGGCCATGTTTCATCTGTCTGGTAAGGATCAAGGGACTTACCCCATGCTATATACATATATATTCAAACAAGCTGGGGTTAATTTTATGCCAGGAGAACAGCTTTTTATTCTCTGTCTTGAGGCATTAAACTACCAACATTAACTTTCTGTGCTCAGCTCTTGGGGTCTATAAGGAAATGGTGTGAGCAAATTTGATAGCAAGAATATTGGCATGTGAATGTAAATCAGGTAGAGTTGTAAGCAAAACGAATAGCAGACCAAGATGTGTGGTGCTTTACAAAGGAAGATGAGGAACCAAATTAAGCTCAAGCTAAGTTTTTTTGTTCCCACAGTGTTGATAGTTTGGGTGTTTGATCTGAACACTGTGGGCGGATTGTTTGGAAATAGTAGGTCGTGAGTTCTTTTGTTAATGAAAATGAGAAGGGCTCTCATGTCTTACTTTGAAATGTAAAATCTCTTTGCCTGCATAAGCCTTACCATTAATTGGATTTGTTTCTGTCAGTGACCTGTGTCCCTTCCCCCTCCCTCGCCTCCTTAAAGTTCTCAAAAAAGATACTGTCCTTCATTTTTGCTAATTTGGATGCATAATCCAGTGGTGTCCACTTGATTTACAGACTGAGTGCTGAGTAGTAAAATGTAGATAAACAATAATCAGTCCAACTCACACATACTGATTGCACTCCCCATCTTTACCACTGCTATCATCACTGCAAAATATTTATTCAACTTTATGGGGTACTTGTAAAAGCCAAGTGAGTCCAGGGAATTTTACATTTCTGTTCAAACTAAGGGAAAATATCTCAAAGCTTGAAGCCCTCTTCAGAAAAAAAATCACTGAAAGCAGGTTCTGCTCTTTCTTAAATTGGCAAAGCGACAGCTTGAGCGCATCCGCTGAGTGCCACTGTGACAATCTGATCACCTGGGGAGAGAAGTGTCTCGCAGATAGGCAGATCCCCAGCCATTTTGGTAATTATAGGTGAAAACTAACAGCTTGCCAGTGCAGATTCTTGAGTGCCCAAGGCATGTGCTTACAGTAGGAGCCTACACAGTACAACTGCTGCATTCAGTGATTCTGCAGTAGCTCGTTTGGGGAGCTCCAGGGGACTCCCTGGGGAAAATATGTTGTAAATAGAATAATCAGGACATAATAAATGTAATGGACAGTAATTTTGCAAGCTCCTGACCAGCTGGAATTGAAAGACCCCATGCCAGGTAATGCAGCTATGTGACTGTCAGGTGTTGGCTGGGCATCTAACTGGGCCTTTCGGTTGCAAACCAAAGTAATGCTTCTTCTATCCAAAAGTGGTTTATAATCGTCCTTGATTGCTTCTCCCAGTAACATTTTCATCTTCCACCAACCCAATCTTGCCTGTTCTCCAGCTTTCACCAGGCACTGAATAAAGTATCAGCCTCATTATGGAATGAAGAGGCACTTACTGTCAACCTTAATGTCACCACCACTGACATCAGGCTTGACATCAGGCTGTCAATTTTCTGTTCAGGTAGGAGTCAATTAAAGTGGTAGTCAGTTGGTAGGAGAATATCTGTGTCTTCAACAGGTCTTTTCCTGAATTTAAGCATCAGCTGCCAAAATAGAGGGTGTGCAAATGAAATTTATGCAAAGTGTAGACACCCAAGTCAAACAGAGCAGAGAACATCAGCTCCTTTCCCACTTACACTCTAGGGGTATTTGAATTCTCCAGTATGAATACCACAAGGCATAAATCTGGCAATCCCCTGTGCCAAAATCTCTGTAAACACCCAGAAATGCTATTGTCAGGTCTAGGTGACTGCCCAAGTCTGGATATGATTTCCAATCAGGCATTACCCTGAGCAAGTCTCCTGAAAGTTGTAAACGAGCTGATTGGAACCAGGAGGACTAATTTAACAAAATTAGGGGTGTGTGATCTTTCCCTTTTGAAACTCAGGCAGAGAGAGTCCCTCCCCCCTCCTCCAAAACACAATAGCCAGCTGGAAGCAGAGCTGACCAAAGGTGTAAGAGGCCTTCTGCCTGAAAGAAAAGAGTCCAGCACCTCTTATCTGCACTCAATATCCCAGTCATCACTCCATGGGCCATCTCTCCTGAGTCCTCTGGCTCTGTGAATCAGCTGGAGAGGGCAGATTCCTGAGACACTGGAAAACCAAAACTACAGGTTGTTTTGTTGGTTGTTGTNTTTTTTTTTTAATGATTTTAACTTACTGGTTGAATTTGGAGGACAAGTCATCTGAGGGAAAAAAGAAATAATGTTCTTTATATTTTTAACAAGGTAAGTTGATCTGGAGCTCTCTGGAAAAGTTGTAAATATGGAACCTGGTTGTGCTATTTTCTACAAAGATAATTCTCAATCTAGAACTGTCTTAAATGAGTAGTGAACAGTAGCAACGAGAGCATAGATTGGAGCTGTCTAGGAAGTTTCTATTGTTTAGGGAGAAATGACAGTTTTTCTTTGTAATTGCTTGTAAAACAACTATCCTGTGACCAAGACTCAGCTATTTCTTGAGGTAACAAGACTGGTATGACTGTGTCATAGAGTACCAAGTCTAAGCTTCTTTTAAATCAAGTGAATTTCTAACCATTTTGTTTACCAAGAAAAAACTTCCCACAGTCTAATTAATGTAATGTTATCTTTCAAGCCTGCAGACAGCCTTAACAGAAAAGCATGAACCTTTCCACTCCATTCATCTTGGTGAAGTGCTAGCTCCACACTCCTTGGTTTCACTCAATGTCAGTGCCACTTGCTTTATTGCTGAGTGCTTTATCTGAAGGTTTGGAAGGGGCATGCTGGGGCATGCAGGGAGGAAAAAGCACAGGAAAGAAGAGCAATGATACAGCAAGGAAGAAGGCAGCATCAGCTGTCTGCTGCATGTGGGTGATGGATTGAGCCCCACTGGTGCCTGCAGAGCAAATGACAGCTGGAGCTCTGGCCAGCTCGCCCATCACAACCTCCCCTGAGGACAGCCCCTCATGTATTCCTCTGCTGACAAAGGTGAAAATATTTTCCCAAAGCTAGCTGAGGCTATTCCTCCTGAAATTCAGGCTGTGGTTGCCTCTTGTTCTTTAGTCTTGCCCCACTCTTTCTGCTGTAGTAGTTTGAGCCATCATGGAGACCGGTACAAATGCCTGTGTCTAAATATCCTGAGCACTGTTAACTGGGGTGTTGGCATTGGCATGAACATCCCAGCAGATCCATGGAGGTTCAAGTTGTCCTCTGTTTGCTCTGTTTCCAAAGAGCACCATTCTACATCTGTCCTTGTTTCCACCACAGTGGCTCCTTCTCTGCTCAACTACTTCTGCGGAAGAGCTCCCCTTCCCTACTCTTCCCTGCTTTTTCCCTTTCCTTTTCCCAGTGGGTTTTCAATAGGCTGTAATCAAAAGCTCTTCTCCATGTAACTTGAATGGGACTCTCAATTTCTAGTTTCCATTTTTTTCTAAACCCATCTCATGATCTGTAGCCAGAATGAGAAAGAATTGGCCACCTTTAGGGGCTATGACTCCTGAAATGTCTCTTCCTTAATGCTTCTGGTTTGAATACTGTAGCTTTGTGTGACTGAGCTTTGGTACCTTTGTTGTAAATGCACACAATGCTCCTCTTCACATAGAGGAAATTTCAAGGCTATGGTGCTAAATGTTTGGCTTTCTTCTTTTAAACCTGACAACCACATTTTTTTTCACCTATGTCTCTGTGCTGTAGCTTTTTTGCACCTCTCTGCTTAAGAGTCCCTTAAGGTGCACAAAAAAAAGTCAAGGTGGTTAAAGAGGCATAGGACTGTGAAGGGGAGATGGGACCTGGGACCTGAGCAAGGCTGAACCAAACCAGAGGAAAAGGCATGAGCTGAAGTCAAGGAGAGGTAAGGACCTTGACAGATGGAGGAAAGAGAGCTGCTGGAGCCTGTCCTTCATTGACTGAATAAATAACCCATGTACTAATAAAAATAATTTTATGAGGAGCTAGGTAAGCTTTTAAGGGGAAAATAGGGAGTGTAACTGCAAATTGAGGAGGAAAGCAGCTGAGATGGGTCTTTCTGTTGCTGTCTGTCCTCTGTTTGGCAGCAAGTTCTTTATGAAAAAAACAATAAAGAATAGTTTATGATGCTAAGACATTTCAATGACTTGCACTCAGTGAAAATCATTGATGTTTCTGCTTTAGCTAGATTTTGCTGCTTGTAGTTGAAAGTATTTAATTGGCCAGACTCCTATTTTGTTAAACCTGGCAGTGAGTAAAATAATAAATTCCTTAAGAAAATCCCCTGAGCTTGAAAGGGGATGTGTTCATTATCCCTGTAATTAGCAAGAAAACTCCACCTCACAGGCCACTCAGTGCCTCCTGATTCCCCTCCTCACAGCTCCCTAATCACCAGGTGCTATTCAGATTGTAGATTGCCACTGGCTAATGCATATTGTAGAAAACTCTGATTATGTGTCACTGTGAAACACTCCAAAAGCTGGGCCATAAATATTTCCATCAACTTGTCTCTCTACCATCCCCAGGACTCCACTTCTTGCAATACAGCTAATCCCTCAAAATACAGTTTGGGGTTTGGTTTCTGTGTAGCTGACCCATATGGAAATGAAATGTTACCTTGGGAACGAGGTTAAATGATAGGCTTATGGACCTACTCTGTTTTTTTTTTTCCCTTTTATTTTGTGTTGGAAATGTAAGATGTTGTGAATGGTTCATCATAACATATGCCAGCAGAAGCATGCCAAAAATAACAATCTGAAGCAGCACACGGTATGTAACGCTTGCATACTTCTCCGAGTTAGAGAGATCATTGAAACAACACATGTCAGATGCTATTACTGTCATATTGTTGGGGCCATCTGTTAGAGCCCAAGATCAAGACCTGCTGCTTTCCCTGGAACAGCAGCTCCACAAAGGACTGTGGCAAATTAAACTAAATCTGCTCAGGCCTGAGGAGTTCATCTGAGGGGTTTGCTTGTTTTATTTCAAGATTTCATCAGGGATAAAACCAATAGTATATTTTGGATATTGCTCGAGGGGAAGTCTGGGAAAAAGCTTTTTAATTATTTTCTGTTTGTTTAGGGAGCAAATAACAGGTACAAGATAAGGACTGAATTGTCAGGATGGGATATGTACATTTGCACCTACAGCTGTGCTTCTTGGGGAAAATACATTCATAAAGTTCTTACAGATGTGCACATGAAATTATTTGCAGCTAATAAACAATTTGACACCAACCTGCTGTTATACATGACAACCAATCAATGAAGTTGACTACACAGACAAATATTTTCAAAGGCTTTTGAAATGATATAAGGAATTTGGATGCTCATTCCTGGTCACCTTCAGAATCTCAGCTAGAATACCTGTAAGTCTATTTTTTTATATATGAGATGAAGTTCTATATAGTTTTGGACCCACAGAGTTTTGTTACTGACAGCAGTGGGCTGGGTTTCACACATACACTTACTATATCAATATAGCTACATGTGCACATCTATACATATAGATAACTTTCCACATAGAAGTGTTTTTTCAATGGTATTAACATAATGACACAACTCTAAGTTTCACTGCATTCATATAAATTTACATAACAGGCATATGTTTTACTGATGTGTTTGTAACAGTCTCAATGTCATTTCTGACACTAAGATGCTAAAGAATTAAATGTATTGATGTGGAAGATGGGAGCTCTCTTATGAAAACAGACATGGTTCAAATGGCATGAAGTGGGAGTAGTTATCAAATGTAGGTAGATGAATAGAACCTGGAATATTTTTGCGGAGGTTTTGTTTTGCTGCATGGGTGCAAGACTTGAACCCTGCTCCTACCCATTCTGTACTTTTCAGTTAGTGTGGGATCTTGCAATGCCAAAAACCTCCAAAGCTTTGCTTCTGATGCAGTTAGAGTTTCTGCTTGGTAATGTATAGCATATAGATACTTTTCCTATGGAATCGGCATGCACATATCATTGTGAGAGCCTCCTCCTGCTTCTGGAGGAGCCCAACAAGGGGAGGTATGATAGCAGGAGAGACCTTCCTGGGGAGGGCACTGGAGAGAGCCCCATGGAGGTGGGGGCTCAAAGCTGCTGCTGCAATAGGGAGGGAGCAGCAGGGAGATTCTGGTTACTCTGCAAGACAGGAGGGAGATGCACAGGAAGAGAGAGGACAGCTGGGAATTCAATTCTGGCAGCACTTTGTCCTTCTACACACTGGCTCTTTCCATGTCTTACCCAATAATTGTTTAATGTAAATCTGTGGATGGTCCCTAGAGTTGGAGTAGGATCCATGTCCCTGTTTCCAGGAGAGTGTACTCACTGGCAGGACAGAGACTTGAATTTATTAATTGTACCTTCAGGGCCTGGGAAGGGAGCTCTTGCTTGTGGAGGTCAGACTCTGGGACAGCAACTTTACGCTCACAGCAATTTTGTAATCTACTGCTGTTCTTCCCTCTGGGTCTCTTGTGGGAAACTGGTGTCAGAAAGATGCTGCTGCAGCTGTTGCAGGTGAGGAGTAATGATCCCAACTGGAGCACCCTCTGTACACATACCACTGTCTGGGGATACTAACAATACAAACTGATTATGCAGTGCAAAAGTATCTAAGAACCTTCTATTTATTGTCTTTGCAGGACAAATTCCCTAAGTAGATTCTCTGTCACTCCTCCCAACTGGTTTTACTCATTGCAGTGTTCAGTCAGAAGTTTTTGAAGCACATTTTTGGAAGCTTTGTTTAATGGAAATGCATAGTGTCCAAACTAATTTGGAAGAGCCAAAACTGATTGAAAAAAACTCTGGAAAACTCTTGAGCCCTTGGAGGAGGGAAGCAAGATGGAACTGAAAGATGGTTTGTCAGACTTGGGACCAGGAGAAGGGCATGTTGTTTAACCACAGGTACTGTAGAGTTATTTGTTACCCTCCAGAAGAACTGGCCTATAAGAAAAGCTTCCATAATATGAAATAACCTCTCTTTCCCCCCTCTGGGTTTGATCTTAATGGTATTTGGTGGTAGAAGCATTTTTCTGATTTTTGGAATTTCTGCCAAATAACAAGCTCCCATGATGGGACATTTCAGCTTGGTGAGACTGATGGTCTTGTCACTTTTACTGCCACCTCCAGCAAGAATGGGCAGTGATGCCAATTTCCCCGAGCAGCTGCTGCTGCCTGCCATCAAATGGAACTCTGGAGGGGATCTACCAGCAGATTGGCTCCAGCTGAGGGACCACACAGCTTCCAGCATTTCCAGCCTGGGGCAGGTGTGCCAGCAGTCAGGATGACTGATCTCAGAGGGCTGTGCTGGATTAAGGAAAAGCTTGAGATGTGTCAACTGGCACATTTTGGGCTGCAGAGGGTGGTATTTTTTGACTAGTCTTTGTTTTGACAGCACATTCAAACATTTCTGAAGCTCCTCTCAAGATTTCACAAAATCTAAGTGCTCATGTTCCCTCTTTCCTGACACTTCAGACAGGCTCTCTAATATCATTTAATATCCAGCCTGCATGTAGCCAGAAAATCTCTCAAAAATAGGTCCACTTTTAAGGTCATAGAGAAAGAACAGTCAATTCCTTAACAATCTGACCAGCACTGGGGCAATTCCTATCTATTTCATAGTAAGTCATAATAGAAAACTTTCATTAAAAAAAAAAGCCTAAACCATCCCAAAGTGAGCTTTCCATGAATGAATTCCAACACAAAAGCTGCCTGCCTACAGTCTGCAGGAGGTCAAAGTGAAGATGTGTCAACATGAGGGCTTTGTCCAATCTCAGTCTTAATGGTGCAGGGAAAGACTATTGCCAGTCCCACTGCCATGTATTGAGTAATTCCTTGGTGGATGAGGTTTGTTCAGTCCCAGCAGGGAGAGAGAGGCAGCCCCACTGCAGAGGCTGTCCAATTATGTGTACTTTTTTTCAGGGAATGCTATAAAAATGTTTTCCTTCATGAGCTTGTGCTTGAGCTATGTATCTGCAGTGATGCAGTATTTTTGTTCTATACGGCTTTTTGCAGTATTTAATGATGTGGCAGGTTTCAAAAATTTAGTGATTGCAAGATTAAAATGTGTAGTGTAAAAGGTAGCAGAAGAATGATTTGTTTGCTTGCTGTTTTCTTGCTTGCTTTTGTTTAGGTTAGAAGAGGACAGAAGAATCCAACTAAACCAAAGCCCAAATGTGGGGTTTTTTTTTTTCAATATTGATGAAATATAGACTTCCCTGTTTACATGGGGAATATTCTTTAATGATGACAACCACTGAAGTAATAGTATATAAGGGGGAGGCTGGGACTAGAGCTATTTCTCCTAAGGGAATTATGAATTAATATGTGTTCTTCTATTTTCTTCTTTCTTTCTGTTGGTAGTAAAAAATACATCCATAATGTAGCTTCAGTCCATGTGGTTTAATATCCTAGGCTGGTTCCCCCTCAGGATGTGGTGGAAGTGGGGAGGAGTATGTTTAGGAAATGAGAGGTAGGAATGCTTAGGAAGGAGGTAGGAACTGGGACCTGTTTCCAGCCTGAATTCTACTCATTTTAGTTCTGAAGAGGTCAGCACCTTCCCCTGTGTCAAATGCCTGTTCCTAGAAAACATAGTAACAGAGCCATTTAATAGACTTCTCACATTGCTGTAGGAGAAGCCATTTATTCATTCTATCTGCTTTTTTTTTTTTCCCTGAGGAAGGAATCCAAAGCCTGAAGTGGCATTAGGGAAAGCTAGAGGAATACTGACAGTTCTCGTTTTGCAAATTGTCAAATGAACCCATTTCCCGCCGTTGCTGGTAATGTCTTTCATTATGCCTTTAATGAAATTGTATTGACATATTTATGGTCTAACAAAATAAAAAAAGACACCCTGGAAAAGCGGTTTTCAGCAGCTGAAATGTTTTAATAATGGTTTTGTAATTTATTTTGATTTATTTTAGTCACAAACTTTGGCAAAAGAAACGGTGGATAATTCAAAACCACTAATGAAATGGTCTCTAGACTGTGACATTTAAATCCTCTAAGATGTATTTTCTGCTGCCTCTCCTTTAAATTTGATGCCCTTCATTTTTACCATCTATGGGGAGCTGGCTACATTGTGCTGTATCTTCTTCCCACGCAGCCCATTTATCCGTTATTGTATTTTCCTATTCTCTTATCACTGGGAAAACAGAACTTTAACATACAATTTTATGATTTATACTTTAAAATATCCACCTGATCCAGTTTTATTATGTCCTTGGTCTTTTAATTCAGAGTGAGTTAAATCAGGGACTTTAGCATCTGTTTTGAAATTGTCAGGGATTTGCCAGAAAGTTTTGTAACTCTTCTGATGAGCATCTGTCATGTTGGTTTTGGTTTTTTTTTTTGGGGTATTCCTGAGAGCTTCCAGATAGACTGTGATGTCTGGTCAATCTGGATATTTCTAAACCTGGAATCCAATCTATGAATTGCACATATTTGGTTGAGCGCAGTTAGTGCAGCTCTGGATTTAGCAGCAGATGATATGATTTAAAAAAAAATAATTCCCCTCCCTACTTTTTTTCATTTGTAACTTCCCAAAATGAGTCTGACTGAGAGCTTTGTGTTTTCACTTCAGTCAACCAATTGCTGCATCCAGTTCAATTAATATCTGAATTTACTTTAATGGGAAAAACATAGGCTATTGGTTTTATCCCAGAGGTCACAGCAGACTTAGAAAATAAAGGTCATGTTCTGTCTTGAATTCAGAATGTACAGATGCTGTATGAAGATAAAATCTGAAACTCAGAAGGGAAAGGAAGACATATTTGCAGCTATACTATGTATATGTAAATGGTAACAAATGATTTACTGGGGGAATCGTGGTATCCTTTTTTTCTGTTAACAAAACAATGTCATAAAAATAGGCAAACAAGAAAAAACCAAAATGGACCATTGAATAACACCACATACTCAATCACTCGTAGATATGAGACTGGGAGAATATATGCTAGTTTCTTAGGATATGGCCAGCAAAAATATAGACCCTTAGTGGCAAATCTGGCTTCTCAGAACATTAGTTCCTATATCAGAGGAGAAAATAAGGATATAAACATCAAAAATAAAGACAAGGAACAATACTTATACCCATGAGATCTCTCTCTAATCCAAATCAGTTGTCTGCAAGTTGTTTGTGTTCAGGGAATACAGCTTTCCATGAGGGAAATATAATAGATATATCTATAATCTTCCAGCACTGGTCTCATATTTCCTTTCTTTAGAGTTTACTCTGATTTAATTTCATAGTAGCCATACTTTTCCCTTTGAAATTTGCCATCCTTAGCTCAGACATAGGGACGTGGAATGTGTCAGAAGCAGAACTCTAGGCACAATTTTTGCACATACTGTGATTTCATCCTGTTCCACATTTTCAGTCTCCTTCTCCACATGCTGTGACTTCTGGCTTGAGCTTGGGCAGAGTTCACCATGTGCTAGACACAGTGAGTACAGAGCTAATACATCACTTAATCCTCTGCAAGGTGCAGGGAGACGTGTCTGTGAGGAGTACAAGGAGTTTGGCCCAGTTTTTCAGCAAAGATGTGTGAGTTGTCCTTTAAAGCCATTTGTGGCTTTTACAGACCTACTTGTCCTTGCCTGTTTATATTTATTATCAGCAACTTCAGGAGTATGGCTGCCACAGCTCATGTTCTTAGGTAAGTGCCATGTTCAGATATTGGCAGCTTTTCTTTTAATTTCATTTGTTTTTCTGAGAAGCAATCCCTCTGTGCACTGATGCCTTCAGGAGTCATGCAGACGGAGAGCTGGGTCACGTGTAACCTCATCTGTGATCTAACTGCTGCAGAGAGACAAGCAGTGCACACAGTTTTACCTAGGAATTAAGGCTGCCCAAGTACATTTCTTGACAAAACCACAGACCCTAAAGTGCAAAGAAATCCTAAATTGAGGCAGCATTCAGGTCTCTTGCTAGAGGCACCTCCAAACATGAGGCAAGTGCTGCTGCAGCTCAGTTACACCATCACAACAATGACCTTTAATGCAGCAATACTGTGTGTAGCCAAGAAAGAAATTGGATATTATAATGCACAGGTTGAAATCTTACCATATTTGATTAGACACTGATGCATTGAATCTGAAAATCATAATTGCTTTCTGTTGAAGAAGAAAAATCCAGGTGATAATTTCTGAATGTCCTACTTTCCCTAAAACTCTCAGTTCTAGTAGATTTTATTAAAATCTTTTTTTGGGCAATGGATAATTCAGTTAACAGAAACTACATACAAACTCTCACTAAAATCTACCCATTCCCTGTTCCTCGTTTATATTCACAATATATGCAGCACTGTAGTGACTGTGGTCTCCAGGTGTTGGTGTGGGATGCTCTGTTCAGTCTCACAAAGAGAGAATTGGAAGCTCAGACAGAGTAAATGAGTTCCCCAAGGTCACATGTGATGTTTGCAATAGGAGCAGGAGCTGCCCTGAACTTCTCTGGTAGATCATTAAATGTGAGAACAGGCTCACAACCAATCAGGGCAGAATATGAGGAAGTTTGTGGCTAAGCATGTGCACGTATTTGAAGACTAGTTTGACACGATTATCCAATGTGCTTATGGAAACATTTAATGATTTTTGGATGATCATAAGAGCATTGGTGCAGACTTACAGTCCTGCGTCCTGTCTTCTGTGCTTCTAGAAGCAGAAAAAGCAATGCTGCAGCAAACATGGTGGTGCCCACATCATATCTTATCTGAGTCTCATATGGAGATGATGTTAAAGCAACAGTCTTACATATGTATAGAATAATATGTTTTAAACTGAAACATAGACTTAGCATCAATTACAGGTTGAGGTGCTGAATTTCTCCTGTCTTTATTTTATAAAATGTCTTTTGGTTCTTGTGATACAGAAATACATAAAACATAGAACACAAATACAATTTAGCAGCATGGATTAGAATACCATGCAAACTAGAAGCAATCAGTCAATTGTCACCTCTAAAAGGTCTTGAAATTTATCTGTCTGCANTTGTGATGTCTACTAAACTCTATATTGTTTATTACTTTGTCTAAAGAATTAGTGACCTGATAGTACTCCTGGGCCATTTTAGTGTCAAGATTAATGATGTCTTCTGTTATTGATGTCCTAAATGTGTCTTAGTCTATATCAAAGGACAGTACACTTTTCATTTAATGTGGAACTTCAGTGATAATACTCCCCAGGTTTTCACAGGATAGATCGTCATGTTGTAGGAAAAAGTATATTTTTCTTACATGCTATATATTTTAAAAAGTTGATAATACACAAGAAATTGAATATTTTTTTTTATTGTGTAGAAGTAAATTGTAGCCATTCGATGAATCATTGCAGCATATATAGTAATTAAATTTCAATCTTCAGTAAGTTTGTTTTAAATAAAAATCTTAGGTAGATCCTTACCAGTGCTTTCTACCTGCCTGTGGCTTTTCTAGGGAATACTGGAGAGATAGCAATAGAGACCTGTTCTTTTTACCTGTAAAAGAGGAATTGTACAGCAGCACAGTTTAGGAAAGAAAGGTAACAGTGGAAGGAAGCCCAGATTGAATCCATGCCTGGCTGTAGAAACTTCACCTTTATTCTTCATTATCCACCATAGAAGGTGAAGTGTCTTTATGTTTCTTAAATGGTTTGCCTCAGTCTTACACTTACCATGCAGGGTCTGCAGCCATGACATTGCAGCTGTTTGTAAAGATGAATTCAAAACAACCTCACTCAGTCTCAGAAGGCAAATGAAGGGCTTGAGTCAGCTGACAGCAATATTTAGAACAAGAACTTAACTGGCTGCCTGAGTGTAAAGGGTTTTGCATTTGCTCATCGATCCCCTGAGACCCCCAGGCTTGGCCACATCTCGTGGTGAATGCTAAACTTTTCTATGGATCTGAATTTATCTAGTTAATGGAGCTAGACCTCACCACCTCTGACTTTTCCTGATCCTCCTTGTCAGACTGGCCTGGGCATTCTCCAAACTGCACCTGGGGTTGCCTTTGCCAAAACCTGTAAGCCAGTGCTTATTGCAAGCTCATTTTTCACTTCTGTCTGCTTTGGAACCCTCATCTTACATTTACAGCCTTAACATTACAAGTGTGAATTCCCAAATAACAGAGGTTCTCTTTCCCTGTAGACTTGGTATGTGGTGGCAACTGTAAATAACTTTTGCTCTCCCCTGTGAGTCCAGAATAACACTGTAGCACCTACAAGTAGGGTCAGGGCAGTAATCACTGTAAGTCCCTACTTAAATTAAGAGCTCTCTCCTGGTTTTGTTGTTTTAGTGGATCCTGTTGCCTCTTCTATAAGCAATGCCTGCTCCTCATGACTCTTATCAAAAATCTTTCCAAGATTTCCTATGTGATAAGTTGTCTCTCAAATCTTCACAAGTAAAGCTGGTAGAGTGTTTCAGATACGTTCCTGCAGAGAGTGTAGGGCCATTCTAGGAAGGGGGTCTCCTGGATGTGCTGTCTACTAACTCTTTATCTGTGATAGAATTTAGCATAGCTATGACAGGATGAATAAATTGCTCTCAGTCACCTACGAGTGGAAATTTCTCTTCACAGCATCGTTTTAAACAGAAAGCAGTTCCCCTAAAATGTTAAATTGATGTTCCAGCTGAGAAAAATAACAGTAACTTTCAAAAGGGAATTTGATTTTTATACTCTTCTGGTTTAATAGCCAGCAGCCTTAGGTATCTGCAAATGTATCTTGAATACATAATAAGCCTATGCTGAAACCAGCAAAAGTTTCACATGTCTCTGGTAAATGCAGCTCCTAAGAAGGGTGCTTGCACTACAGAAATACACAGAAATCACCAGGCAAACTCAAAAAGTGCTCAGTGCTCTGAAACCCTTTAAAGGGTAGTGCTTTCAAATAAATGACATTCTCCAGCTTTGTAATCTGTCATGTGGATAAATGCCTCATTTACCAACTAGGAGGGGATCACAAAGCTCTGTTGTTGTAAAAGTTTGATTTTCCATTTCTTAGGACTGGAAAATAAAATACAGGTTTGTCCTAGCCTTGTGGCAGAATTGACAAATCATTAATTCCATTGATTCTCATGGCAGTGAAATTTATCAAACCAAAGTCCACAAAAAAGGTTACATGCCAAGGCATGGGAAGCTCTCTTCTCATGCTCTTGCTTTTATACTTTAACTTTTCTTTTTTTTTAAGCACTGTTATATACCTTTTACAGAACCTAGAGTAGTAGGTTTTTAAACTTTCTATTTGTTCTCACCTCTTGAACTCCACGTTTACACCACTGATGATGCTGGTGATGGTTGCTGTGCTGCTGCAGGGATGTGCTGAATGCTGTGGATGCATGAGGAGGGTTGAGGGAGATCCTGATTAAAGTTCCATTTACTGCTGCTCTTCACCAATCTATACCCAAGTGCTACTTTGCTAATTAATGACTGCTCATGAAATGCCATTTGTCAGCAATAAATCACTTACTTTTGTTGCACTTCAGTAGTATACAGCTAATGGGTAAGGACAAATATAATTAAAGCCTAAAATAGCCCTGTCGGTAGGACACAAGTGTTTATATCTTGCTGCAGTGAGCTGACCATATTGTATCACTTTCCTGTCTTTGCCTTTGCTGGTTTTACAAGAAAAAAGAGGGAGGGTTGGAAAGATATGGGGCAGTAAACATTTCTTCAAGTGTAGTAATACAAGGAATTAAATTGCATTTTGAAAGAACTAAAATCCTACCAGTTACTTGTATCTGGAATAACCTTAAAATAAGACTGTCTTAATTGTTGCCCCTAATGGGCCTTATCAAACTCAAAGCTAATTGAAAAATAAATAGAAGGGAGAAAGAGCCTAGATGAAATGGGGCAGTTTAGTGCAAAGCTACAGCAAAATCAGTAGTTTGGTTCTCCACAGCTGCATGTAACTAAGAAAACTGAGAATCAGAGTCAAGCCCTCTGTGAATGCATGTAGGCAGCAGTTCATACTTTAAGCAACATCTTTAAGAACCTGCAACTGAACCACTAGACCAGTAAATAGCATTTCTCCTGCTTGACCTGGTCAGTGCTAGCACAACTGGGATCTTGTGTTTTCATTCGTGAGAGAGAGGTGAGACCAAGTCTTTGGAGACCATTTGTTCTGGCCATGCATGCTGCATCCCTTTCCTCACTGTGTTATACATCACAGTCTGGACAACTGATGTAGTCCTCTAGTTTTACTCACAGGAGGGGGGGAAAAAACCCCTAAAAAAACCGGCGTTTCTGAGAGACAGTAACTACTATTAGCCAGAGTACACCCATATTAGTAGTGACATGCAAAATGATGTAAGGAAAACTGTTTCCCAGATTCATCAGCAGGAAAACTGAATCCCTTTTCCTTTGCCAAAACTGTTTCTTGTGGATCTACCTATTTTGATGAGCATCATGAGGGAGAAGTGATCTATATAGTCTATGTTGAAAAGGTAAGACAAGAATTACACAAGGTATGGACAGAAGAACAGACCCTCTATTTTGGTGTTTTGGATACAAATTATTACTGTGTTTAGGAGTTTAAGTTTGTAATGGAAAAAAAGTTTTTTAAAAGTATTGTCATATTCCTCCTCACAACAGTCCCTAACATCTCCCTCCCACTCCCTTTTACACATGTTTATGTGGAAACTCAGATTTTTCTGAAGGAACAAAAAACCTGAGCAACAATTATGACTGTTCCTACTGGAGAAAGCAAGAAGTTACTCTTCCAGGAAAAGTGCAGTAAGGTGAGTATCCATCTTCTTTGGAACAGCTTTTGAATACTTTCTCAGTGTGAGCAGACCCAATCTTGCTGCTCAGCAGTAAGAACAGCAACAGTTCTCCCGTTTTTGCTGGCCTGACAGATCAACCTTTGTCCTTGTTAATGTCTGTGGCAAGCATGGAGTAGACCCTTTGTATTTGCCTCGTATGGATGTTTAAAAAAAATTCCATGAAATGAGGACTTTTTCTGAAATTTACAAACTCTCTGAAAGCTTTGTGTGTGCCTGACAAAAGCCCTCACTCTGGTGTATAAAGAGCAGTGGGATTGCCAGTTGTGTGGTTGGTTTCACAGGCTTGTTTAGGAAAAATGCTCAACTTGGGTTGTGTAGGGAAGACCTGAATCTCCTTACTCTTGAAAACACTGCAGCACTCCCCACCAGGCCTTGCTTGAATGTTAAGCAACAGACACATGTGCTACCTGGATTTTGTCCCCTTCACAATCCTTCCCTTGATACCTCCCCAACCTCCCCCTGCCCCCATGACATCCTGACACCAGAGATTTCTCCAGTGAAAATTGGAGAATAATTCCTCTTGTTGACATTTGCTCTTCCATGTTTCTTTAGCTCTTTGGATGTTCTTTGATTGCATCTACAGGACTGTAGATAACCACTCTCTGTCTGAGCAGTGAGATTATGAGAGAAGACCTGGGGTGGAATTAATTTAGATACTTTTGGCTTCTTGACATCCTTTTTAGGTAAGTCAGTGCTCTGTATAACTACGGATTGGAGGCAGGGATAAGAGTATGAGACTGTCAGAGCATCTGCAAAATGGGCACTTCATGTTTTTAAAAAACATGCACTGTTGTGGAACAGAAGCGTAATATATGCCATTAACATTAGTGTCATCCACCAGCCTCTAAATTGCAGATTGGTGGGAAAAAATTGATATGAAAATGTAAACAAGAGAAAATGAAAACTGTAATAAGCTCTCTGCATAAGAAGGGTAATCTACAATTGAATATAAAGGCTAAGCTGAAACTATGTGAAGGATGAGACATATTTCCTATTTTAAAGCTAAGACTGATGCTCTGTCTCTAACCCCCAAAGCTGTGACAAAAACTTAATGGTGTGAAGCAGAGACACCATGTCAGGCTTCACTCTACATTCCTGGCTCGGGATGATTTATCACTTCCAGACGTTCTGTTTGCTATTAATTAAGCACAAAAGTTATTTCAGTAAGTTAGCTTGGCTATGCTGCATCCCCTTTTGAGCTAAGTTGGAAGTGAAAACAAAAGGCCTTTATTGCAGCTGCTGTAAATTCAGGTTCCAGATGTATTCCTTTGCATTTGCACACTCATAAAATGAAAAAAAGGCAGCCTCAATTCTCTGCTGTAGGTGCTCCAACACTCATTATAAATGTGGTTATAAAAGCTGTTTAGTTCTTAACAAATAACCTGCATATATTATAACATAGCCATGAGGATGGATGTGATCTGGATGGTATTACCAGATAAATCTGTCATTTCCCCCCCCCGACAGTAGCCATATGGGCTTCTCTTTATGCTTTGGAGTGCTATGAACTATTGACCACCAAATGATGGGAGAGTGACATTCAGTGCTGAGAAGGCCCTGCTGGAAGTGCCCTCTGGGGAGACAATGCTCGGCAGCACAGGTAGTTCTTGGAACCGGAGCTGACTAGAAGCCAGGCTCTCTCTGTAGGTCTGACTGCTTTGGAAATGTCAGTAGTGTCAGCCAAAATGGGAGGCTCAAGAAACAGGAAAATAGAGCATCTTGCTGATCTACAGGAATAGCAGTGAGTAGAGAACGCACCCCTTTACACAACTTTTCTGGTGACATGTCCCTACTCTGCTGGCACTGGATAGGCACATAGCTGTGGCAAGGAGCTGTTCTTTTCCAAGCTCCATTGAGAATTATTTCCTGCTCCTCCTGTTGTGTCAGGGGAGTGCTGGTCACCTTCTGTTTCTTTCTTTTTTTCCCTTCTAACCACAGAAGATTAAAGTATCCTCCCATTTTCCTTTTCTTAATGGCAAGTAGGAAGAATGAAAGATAAAACTCAGTAAAGGCACCCCCAGCATCTCACGATGCTGTCAAACTATGCTGGAACACAGAATAAAAAACTGATGACTGATGTGGCTTTTTGCTCTCCAATCAGCCAATTATAAGGTAAGTACTTCTTTCATTTACAGTGATGATAAATTGAAGACAGAATGTGTTTTGAGTGATTCAGGGGACCAGACAGTATTCAAATGCAGGATGCAGAGGATTTTGTTGCTCCAGGTGTCTGAAAGTCCCACCGAGCATTCCTGTCAGAGTCCCTGCATGGGTGGGAGATGTACATCGTGGATGAGCTGAGAATGGATGCCAGGGACATGAGAGACAGTAGGATTTAGATACCAGTTGTTTTATCTGGGCTGCAATTGTACACCTTGTGTCTGTTCTTTCCTCTGAGGATCTCAGGAGTTCTGCTGCAGCCCTGCTTCAGTGTTGTGAAGCTGTGTAAAGGAGAAACCTAGTTTTTATTCAGGATAGAGATTTTAGCATTCCTGTCTAATTCCATTCTGAACAGCTGGTTGCAGCTCCCTGTGCTAAACTTCTGAGTAGCCAGTGCACAGCAGGTGCTAAGGGTGCACGCTGCTCCTGAAGTCATCCCTAAAATTTATGTAATCCAGGCAAACCTTCAACTCCCAGTTCAGCTCCTTAAGAAGCATCGATCCCCAAGAGCAACTAACACAGCACAAGAAACCTTGTATTTGGCACCATCTTTCAGATGCTGATTTCAACAGCTCTCTGAAAAAGAGATTCAATTTCAGTTTGCTTTGGGAGAGGCTTTCTTCAGAGCTGCCTGAACCCTCCCTGCCCCTGTTTACAGGCCAGGGTCTGCCAAGTTTTGGTGTTTGCTGGAGGAGGTCCAGTACCTGGGCAAGTAACCAGCTCCTACTGGAGGGGCCAAGCAGCACATGTGTGATGAGTTCTAGGAAGCGTGTCAGGGCTTCAGAAAGACAACATCCCACCCAGAGAGGTAATCTTAATGGCTAGCAGAGTTTCCCAGAGGCAGAATTGCTTACTTTTTTTGAAAGTAAGAATTTTAGCTGGTTGAAATGAGGATACATGATGAGAGAAATTTAGTCTTGATGGAATATTCTTATAAATATTTTATTGTTACTTTTTTGCACTGAAGTGTCTTATTTTGCCTCGTGAGAACCGTCGTTAGACATTTTGACATACTTTCTATTCAATTTGGAAATTAACAGAGTGGTTTTAACAAAACCTAGTAAGAGTACTGGGATACAAGACAATTGTTCACAAATCAAGAAGAAAACTGAGCAGGAACATATTTGAAGATTACAAAGACAATGTCAAAGAAAATAAAAAGATAAAAGAATGAGCACAGCTATCATCCCCCTGAATATAGTGAAATGTGTTTTATGACATTTGGTTGTAATCAAAATTACCAATACTCAGGGCTGTTTGCTTGGCTGTGTGTGTATGAGAGAGTAATAGAGGCTGTATAAATTAATTTTCATGTCAAGATCTGATTGCTCCACCTGTTATAGTCTGTCTACATCCTATATTCCCATCAAGTGTTGCCGATTAGTTTGCAGAATGTAATTGAGGAATGAAAATAGAAGAGCAAAATGTCTGATTTATAGACTAAATTGGTTATGCCCAGTGATTTTTTTTTTAATGCTAGCTTAAATATTCTGTTATTAAATTTATTAAATAATTAAATGCTACTATAAATATGTCAGATGGTATTGCACATAAATTTTCTACCACTGAGTGGAACTCTACTTCCCAATATAGGAAGCATTACTGAAGTATTAGAGTCAGTGCTGTTCTTGAAAGAGACTGCTAAAGAAACTAAGGAGGAAAGGGTTGAAAATGCCCTCTGTAATCATATGTCAGTGAAAACCATAGTTAGCATGGGCAGCTCATGCTGCTTGTATGTACTTTATTCATGTAAATAGAAAAGCTTTCTTTCCTGGACAGAGCAAGAGCTGAAAGAATAACTTTCGAAATGGAAAAGATTATTTAAATGTTTCCTTGTTTTATATAAAAATACTGTTGTGTCATTGCAATCACCAGACCACAAGCTGCGTTCCTTTTGTTTTTTCAGTTGTAGAACTGAATCTGTAGTTGGGGAAGCATGAAAAGATAATATTGTAAGAAGTCCCAATATCAAACCAAAGCCACTCACTGCAAATCATGTTGGTAAAACAGATAAAGTAAACCATCTTTTTTAGGAAAACCTATAAGCTGATAAAATCCAGGTAGACCTGCAGGAAATTAGTATAGCAAACTGTTATAAATATTGTCAGCTATAGCCAGAGAGGAGATCCAGCTACTATGTGTTGCTCCCCACTCAGAGCTAAGGCACTGCAGGAGCTGTGCTCTCTTTGAAGCACCTTATCTGAGCTCTCTTTCTTCATATCTAACAGCACCTTAACTCCTGCTGAACTCTTCCTTTCTCTCTTTTGGTTCAATCCTGTATTTTTTGTTTACCCTGCACTTAGACCTGGAGTCTATTTAAGCTGTACTAATGGCTATAGTCTCATTTAATAGTCTCCTAGGGAGTCACAGTCTTTGTCTGCATTTACAGATTGAAGAAAGAGAATAACCTGTACCTGCCTTTTTTTGTGGTGTTCTGACTTTGACATGTTACTTGGCCCATTTGCTATGCTTGACTAGTGTGCACAGAAGAGGGGGTAGCAGTTTGTATATCATGCAAAGATATGGTAAAAGAGAAAGTATGGGAACCCATGAGACCCAAGAATTTCCTCCTGCAGTGACCTTACTGCATGGCTTCACTGTCACACTCCATCTTGTGTCTTCTTTCTGCCCCAACAGACCTTACAATACCCAGAGTGTCCCCATTTGCCCTTCAGAAATCCCTTGAGATTTTTCTGGGTAGTGGACAATATACCAGATGGATTTTGTTTAATTAATAAGTGACAGTTATGTGTTTTGGATTGGTTGCTACTTCATACCCGGGGTCCTCCAGTGAAATCAGTGGATTGTGGTCTGCAGAGCAAAAGGAGATACTATGTCCAGCAGTATCACAGCATCTCTCTGCAGAGAAATCATTTGCACTCTCTAGACAGTGCCTAAATAGAAATCTGTTTATAAAAATGCTTATAAAAGGTTGTGGAAGTTATATTCATTTGTATGCTGCTTTTGAGACTATAGCTGACTTGTCAAGAGGATGGCTCCTTCACTGACCCCTCTCAGGAAGAGCAGATGTATTTGCAGGGAGAGAGACAACATGGTTGCTAATTTTTATCAAAATGAATTGAGAGTTTTTGTTGCTGTACTTTGCTATGATTTTGGTGGTTTGGTTTTGGTTGTTTCTTGGGTGGTTTTTTTTTTGATATATCTTTAATTTTTAAGATCATTCTGGACTTGGTGTACATATTTTGCCCTTAAGACCTTACTACTTTTTTTTTTTTTTCTTAATGTAGTCCATTAATTTAAAAGAAATCGAGGCAAAGGCTGAAGATATATTTTCTGTATTTGGCAAACAGCAATTTCCATGCACAGGTTTGCCTTACAGCAAATGTAAGCATCTCATTTTTAAACATTCACATGGATGCCACATTCCAAGAGTCCTGATCTACATTGATCTTTTTTGACAGTCCCCACTTGCATTTCCTCATCATTTTTCTTGTTCACTGAGTATTTTTGGGACTTAACTGTTTAGCAAATCATAACTTGCATTTGAAGGCAGGAATTCCTGCCTCTGCAGCAGCAGCCAGGTGCCTGGACACCTCCCTGCCCACTATCATTCTGCAGGTGCAAAGTAGAGGGCTTTTGCGACTGGTCATTAATCATGAACTGTCAGACTCAGATATAAAGATTGGAAAATGCTTAATGTGCTTCAGGTTCCCTTTTCAAGACCAGTTCTGAGCTGAGTGAGCACATACAGTCACTATTCTCTGACTACATATCAGAGTGGATTGGGTTAGTCTGTTTTCCACTTGATGGTGAAGAGATTCACTAAGAACTTACAGTTTCATGTGCCACAAGAAACTCAGAAATCTGACTTCATGGGTCTGAAAGCACGTACTCTGTCTGGTAGGGTGATAAGAGAGATAAAATTGGCAACTTTGAGATTAAGGTTCCTCCAGATTAATTTCGGAGAATAATTTAGACAATAGTGCAATCAAAAGCAGAAAGCTCATAAAAGGATCAGGATAAACACTGAAAAATAATTTTTTGACAGAAAAGAAACTGAAGAAGGCAAATAGATCTTGACGACAAGTCAACAATGATCACCTACAAAAGATATATTTGGAATGGACAACTCCACAATTCAAGTGACTGACTTTACTCCAGGTCTGTATTTCTAAGTCTAAAAAATGTTAGTCTAAATAGCTCAAATGGTTTGTGTTATGTTGTAGGCTTCTTTCCTTCTTTCTTTGTTAGAAATTGCTGCAACTAAGGACAGATACCACTGGAATTGGGAAGGCAACATCTCTCATTATTAAACTTGTTTGCTTATATTTACAGTTCTTGAAAAAGTATCAAGCGAGGAAGGTTTCAACTTGAAACAAATCTGCTGTGTTGCTACAAGACGTGAGAGAGTGGCTCCTTTGAGATGCTCTCTTTCTGTCTTGTAAATACACTTTGGCAATTTTATGTAGTGCACAGAAAGTCAGACAGAAGTGTCTGTACATCTCAATTCTTTCAGCACTGAGGATTGTATTTTGGTGTGCATTTCATTAAACGTGAAACTGACGAGCTGAGATTGCTTCTGAGCCCCGTGTCACTGAACCACATGGTAAAAGCACAATTATAAAACTATAATAAATAGTTATGCACTTAGNTTTTTTTTTTTTTAATGTACATGAAAAAAGCAGGCACTGACGTATATCTGGCAAGGAAGATATACAAGACAGTGTATCCAGAGTCAATACACTCATATGATGTGTAATTGTCACTTTTTAGCAAGTGGAAACTCCTCTCCTTCTATAGACAAAAAAACGAGTCTCTTTTGTACTGTTTACTAGACTCACCCCGATCCTTATTCTGTCAAAACAAACACTGAGATGCAAACGCTATTACTCTGCAGAATATAAAAGCTCTACAGCTTTGCAGCTACATTTTTATTTTTTTTTTGAATGGAAATAAAGAAGGTTGAGAGATAACTCTGGGGGCTATAATTATAGAAATGTATAAATGAAACTGTCAAATAATTCCTTTGAAGACACTTTTTAGCGTGCATTTCAGAAAAGGAGCAATTTGTGTGATGCCAACCATCATTAATTGGAATTTCTGTGCCTTTGCTTTAATAAATTTGCTTCAGTTACTTGATCCTTTAAACTCTCCCATTAAGTGGTGTGCACTTGTTAAGGGAATGGCATGAAGTGTGTGGTCTGTGTTGAACTCTGCTTAAGTGCTATATCCATTGATGAACTGGGAAGAGGTGCCTATCCATTTACATGCAATCCTTTTCTGTGGTGAAGTGGGTGGAGAAGGAAGGCTGGGAAGGGTGACTCGGATACCTATTTCTGTAAAGCTTGGTTATGCCATTCTGTGAATAACCTGATCTCATTCACCTAAGGAACTAAGGATGTGAGTGATTCCCATATGGCTTAACAAGGATTTAAGGTAAGAATGTGCTTTTGAGTGCAGGATCAAGCCAATGAACGTATGCTTTGTATGTGGTAAGCAGTGGCTTAGTAGCAGCTGAAAGCAGAATAAAAACTACATCAGGATATGCATCACTGGCAAGAATCTTTTCATATGGGGCAGGTCCAGTAAGATTTTCTGGGAAGATGGTCCAGCTGCTTGCTATTGCAGGACAGAGTGTGTTTCCATCATGTGAGCAGATCAGTGATCATCTCACCATGTGATAAGAAGGTTCCTGAACATCACCCATGTACTCTGCTTATGGAAGTGTTGTGTTTCCATCCAGATGGGAAAACACAAAGCACTCCTGGCCATCAAGTGCAATGTGCAGCTGGCATCTGCCAGCCAGCCTCGTTGGTTTGGGCTACCCACCCTGCAAAAAAACATATCTGATGTGACTCATAGTCGACTACCTAGAGAACAAGATTTCTTCTACACATATGTAATCCATGTACAATTTTACACTAGGTATTAATAGTGTATGTCACCTTTTTAAATGCAGCAGCAGGTAAAGCTGTTCCTGAAAACCATTTTTAATGTTATTTCTTTGAAAACCACAACTAATGTTGCAATTCTGTGCCCAGTTAGGAAACACGGTACCTACTGTCCACAGTAAAAAATGTTGGAGGGAGGCAAGAGAAGGATTAGAGTTTTATACCAATGTGATACAGTAAGTGAACTCAAGTTACCTAAATCACATGAAATCCTAGAGCAGCTCATATGCTTTAAGCTAGGATGTCCAAATACCTTGCTAGGCTGATAGGCTTAGAGAATTCCTAAAAGAATCGGAAATAATTTCTATTCTACATAGTGGCTGCTGATGTGAATTAGTTATGTCTTTATTATACATTGAAAAATAGAGGAGTTTCAGCTTCAGATTTATCTTCTGCATGTTAGACAGAGAGTTGGTTTAAGTGGCAGCAGGCAATCTCTCTGTGATAGGGAGATGTCTCAAGAACAACCACTGGTTGATGAAGGCTTCTTGTGTGCAGAAGAAATAGCAAATAGGCTCCCTGATGAGGAAAAGAATCTACTTCATCTATCAATATCTTGTCAAAATTAGGTAGATTAATAATTTATTTTCTTCAGCCGGATTTTCACATTTAAACCCATTCTATTTTAATAACGATTAATTCTTAAGCAAATACTTTTCCTCGCTAAGTCATTTTCTATAATCTTCCTTTCTGGCTTCTTGGAAAAAAAATCCCCTCCACTGTGCCAAATTAGGATCCTTGTGTTTTAGGTACAGCATTAACAGGAGGATATGAAGTACTTGCTAGTAGTTAATGTGACTGGTANCTTCTGAGCCCCGTGTCACTGAACCACATGGTAAAAGCACAATTATAAAACTATAATAAATAGTTATGCACTTAGTACATACTGTAAACTGTGCACATGCATGGAATAACAATACATACTGTAAACTGTGCACATGCATGGAATAACAAAAGACTTAATGCTGAAGCATTTTCTGCTTTGCAGATTACTTTAGGCTACCATGGCCAACTGCTTTGGAAGCTGGATTATGTTCTTTTGCTAAAAGTGAACATTTTAAGGGTTGCTTTTTTTTTTTTTTT
>VYZU01020305.1:31874-53615 GCA_013401355.1 Ceyx cyanopectus | reverse complement strand
GAACTGAATTTAGAAGCCAATTCTCTTTTCATAAACATAAATTGATCAAAACTAAAGACTTCGTGAAAAAAGATATTGCACATAAAAGAAAGCCAAAAATATTCTGAAAACAGATACAATTTAAAGTTACATCTGTGCCACCAGCTACTGCAGTCCTCAAAAGTGAGGATTAGATTATATGTCTGTATGGATGATGTATTTTAGATCTGTGGAACTTGGGATGTTTTTGTTTGTTTCTTGAATTCAGTTCCTTTCTTGGTCCATTTGTTCCAGTAAATTGACGACAATCAACACCTGAATCAGAATCCCAAACAAAGGTAATATTACTAGTGTCTGAAATCTGAAATGCCACTCCCAGCTGCCTAGAAGAAGAGAAAACTGGGACAGAGTGGCAGCAAAAACATCCTGAAGAATGAAGTGGTTCCAGGTGCATGTTCACTTCCTGCAGAAAATGGGAAAGCCATGCTGTTTTTTTTGTCTTTAAATCTTAACTGATCAAAGCAGAGTAGCAGGATTGTCATGTCCAAAGAAACCCAGGAGGTTTGATTTAGGAATTAGGAGACAATATTTTTACTTAAACCCTCCAGGAACAGCAGGATCATTTTATTAACTTTTTGGTTGGTTTTTTTTGGGGGGGGGGGGGGGGTTTTTTTTTTTTTTTTTTGGTTTTNGTCCTCACAGGACAGATGATCCATCCCTGACTATCATAGTGGCACTCCTCTGGGCTCGCTCCAGTTTAGCACTGCCTTTTCTGTACTGGGGAGACTGGATTCAGTGCTTTAGTTGTGGTCTAATGGTTGCTGAGTACAGGAAATAATCACCTTGATCTGCTGGCTGTGCTCCTGCTGACACAGCCCAAGGCACTGTTGGACTTCATCACTGCCAGGGCTGGATTGTGCTGATAGTTGCCCACCAGCACTCTCTGGATATCCTCCACAGTGCTGCTCCTCAGCCTGCTTTGCTGCAAGAGTTTCTTCCAGTGGCAAAGCATTGCATTTGTTCTTGTTGAATTTCATAAGGCTCCTGTTGGCCTGTTATTGGAACTTGACCTCAGGGAGGGATGCAAATATATTAAAACAATTGAAAAGATACAATTGAATTGAGACGTTGCTCTTGAATCATTCAGGACAGAAATTTAAATGCATTAAAGTGAGGAAGAATGTGCAAAGGTATTCCAATGAATCCTTGAAATACCTTGAAATAGCATAGCAGAGTCTTTCATCAACCTGTGTATAGTGTTAAATGTAGTGAAAAACCTTATGCCAGAGAAGCAGAGCCCACAACTACTTGACCAAGCAAAAGTTCATTAGTTGTCCCAGCATAGAGCCCTATATCCAGCAGTGGTCAGCTACATAAAGTGAACATTAGGCATCTGAGGCAATAGGAGGTGCTGTGTATACCCTCACATACAGGGATATGTACACAGAATGTTAGAATGGGACCGATGAAGACTGTTAATGGTGTGGAAAAACGTTGATGGGATGGACTTGCAGATGGGTGGGAGCCTATGCCTAGAAAAAAAGTCCCTCACTTGTAATATAATTCATTAAAATAATGTAAAACAAACTGGTGCACTTACTTTAGGTCCTGAGTATAATAAAAGTTACATAGGCCTGACTCCGTTTTTCAACCCAGTCCCTAAAATAGGTCTTTTTGAGAGTTATTTAGGACTAAAGGACATAAATTTAAAGTGAAATAACTATTTTAATTTTTCATGTAAACAAGCTCCTATTTGATTTTTCTCTGTAATTATTCAGCAGCAAGAAAATTAAAGACTATATTCCCTATCAAAAAACTTTATTAAGTATTTGGCCCGAAATGATTTGATTGTATCATTTTAATGAATACAGAAAAAAATTAATCAGCACAAAAATTCATTAATTATAACATGGCAGAAAGCCACTGAAATAGACAACAGCAGTTCTTTAACAGACAGATAATTACTCAGACTATTTCAAAGCCATCTTGCAAATTTAACCAATGTGTGGGCAATAGATTCACCAGGGGTTCACAAAGCCCTCTCAGTTCTTTACATATACACCTACGCATTTCAGTAGGAGTCGCCCTGCGAAAGCTGCCTTATTCTACAGTAATCTATACACACAAAAGACAGAAGAATTTACTTCAAAAAGGGAATCCTGAATTTAGAAGCCAATTCTCTTTTCATAAACATAAATTGATCAAAACTAAAGACTTCGTGAAAAAAGATATTGCACATAAAAGAAAGCCAAAAATATTCTGAAAACAGATACAATTTAAAGTTACATCTGTGCCACCAGCTACTGCAGTCCTCAAAAGTGAGGATTAGATTATATGTCTGTATGGATGATGTATTTTAGATCTGTGGAACTTGGGATGTTTTTGTTTGTTTCTTGAATTCAGTTCCTTTCTTGGTCCATTTGTTCCAGTAAATTGACGACAATCAACACCNTTTGTTTGTTTGGGTTTTTTTGTGTGTTCATGTATATTTGTGGTTATTTTTTTTGTTGTTAGGGTGTGTTTTTTGAGATTTCTGGTAATGAGCTTTTCTCTTCAAGCAGTTAGGCTAGAAACTAAGTATTTTATTTTATTTTCCCACATGGAGGCTGAGAGTCTCTCTCAGTGCTGGCACTGCCTGGTAAGTATCAGATGGAGGAAGACCTGGGCTAAGCTTGAGAGCTGCTGGAATCCTAAGACTGCAGCAGACATCCCTGCACTGATGTGTGACTGGAAGACCTACTGGTGATTTCCATGGGCCAGGTCCTCAAATGGTTTGGAGTGAGTGAATTCTGAAGGAGTCAATGGAGCTGTGTTGATTCACACCATCTGGGTATTTGGCTAAATCATTCCCTGGCAGACTTACAGGGCTGTAAAAGTGCCAGCACTTTTCCACCATCACTCTTTGTGAGTTGATTCTGTATTTGCTGAAAGAAAACAATAACTGAGGCACTGATATTTGCTTGACAGATAATATGGCAACAATCTCTCAGGCATTTATTGTGTACATAGATATTGAGAACACTGACAGTTTTCCTTCACTTTGATGACATAATAAAATACTACAATTAGTACAAAATGTACTCAGCATTCAAAATGTAGTTGCCCAATGATATATATTGTTCTTGTGATTGACAGATTTTAGTGGAGAAGGATGAATTTACTGAAGTGATATTTGCATATATTTTTCAATTGATACTGCTTGATTTGAAACAGCAAAGGCAATGTGCTTTCTAAATTTTTGTTTCCCTATCAGGACCACTTATATTTGTTTTGAGGTTTCCCAAGACTCCATGTAATTTATTGTGCAAATTACTGTTTATTTCATCATGGATAGGTACTTTTCTTATGGCAAACAGATGCTTTGTTTTTTGTTCCAGCAGTATGTCACTGGAAAGAAACAATGACTGGTCTCTGCATGCTTTGCTGGCTTTAAGATCACAAGTATAGGAAGTAAGGTCAGTCATTTTTTCAGAAGGAGGCTGTACTAGCACCGTGACATTCATGGGAGCAAGGTTGCTTTTCTAATTTTGTTACAGTCAAGTGCTGTGACAGTGCAGTGGTATCTAATAGGCTGAATAGTAGGAAGAGGACAATGCTTGTGCTATGGAAACAGAAATGGTAAGAAGAACCCCCCCATAGGATCAGTGGGGGAGGTAATGACACACAAGACTCCTGGTAGCTCTTCCCTGTTACTGCCTAGCAGAATATTCAGTGGGTTTTGATTGCTTCATTTACTCTTAGCCACTTGCCATAAAGTATTAAATTACCACATAAGTCTTTTTATAGTTACATAGCTGTAGAACAATTGCATGCAAACCTTTATCAGTGTGAACTTGGCGCGTTTGCTGAGGTGCATCCTCATCAGATGTTAAACCTAGGTGAGAAATTTTGGAATTTCCATAAATCATTAAAGCTCCTCAGAATATGTGACATCACCCCTTACCTCAGTGCTCTTGGAGGTCAGAATGCAATAGAGTGGTTAGATTCACTTCTGAATTGAAATAAGAGAAAGGCAGTATGAAACTTCTGTTTGCTGCATCTAAATAATTTCTAATTGTGGAACTGCAGAATGGCAGAGTAAGGAGGATACTTCTGGGGGTCATCTGGTCCAAGCCCTGGCTTGAAGCAGGTCCACTGAATCAGATTGTTCAGGATCTTGTACAGTCAAATTTTGAGTAGGTCTGTTGATGAAGATGCTATATCCTTTCTGGTTAGTCTGGTCCAGTGTTTGCCCNAGCTTTTCTCTTCAAGCAGTTAGGCTAGAAACTAAGTATTTTATTTTATTTTCCCACATGGAGGCTGAGAGTCTCTCTCAGTGCTGGCACTGCCTGGTAAGTATCAGATGGAGGAAGACCTGGGCTAAGCTTGAGAGCTGCTGGAATCCTAAGACTGCAGCAGACATCCCTGCACTGATGTGTGACTGGAAGACCTACTGGTGATTTCCATGGGCCAGGTCCTCAAATGGTTTGGAGTGAGTGAATTCTGAAGGAGTCAATGGAGCTGTGTTGATTCACACCATCTGGGTATTTGGCTAAATCATTCCCTGGCAGACTTACAGGGCTATAAAAGTGCCAGCACTTTTCCACCATCACTCTTTGTGAGTTGATTCTGTATTTGCTGAAAGAAAACAATAACTGAGGCACTGATATTTGCTTGACAGATAATATGGCAACAATCTCTCAGGCATTTATTGTGTACATAGATATTGAGAACACTGACAGTTTTCCTTCACTTTGATGACATAATAAAATACTACAATTAGTACAAAATGTACTCAGCATTCAAAATGTAGTTGCCCAATGATATATATTGTTCTTGTGATTGACAGATTTTAGTGGAGAAGGATGAATTTACTGAAGTGATATTTGCATATATTTTTCAATTGATACTGCTTGATTTGAAACAGCAAAGGCAATGTGCTTTCTAAATTTTTGTTTCCCTATCAGGACCACTTATATTTGTTTTGAGGTTTCCCAAGACTCCATGTAATTTATTGTGCAAATTACTGTTTATTTCATCATGGATAGGTACTTTTCTTATGGCAAACAGATGCTTTGTTTTTTGTTCCAGCAGTATGTCACTGGAAAGAAACAATGACTGGTCTCTGCATGCTTTGCTGGCTTTAAGATCACAAGTATAGGAAGTAAGGTCAGTCATTTTTTCAGAAGGAGGCTGTACTAGCACCGTGACATTCATGGGAGCAAGGTTGCTTTTCTAATTTTGTTACAGTCAAGTGCTGTGACAGTGCAGTGGTATCTAATAGGCTGAATAGTAGGAAGAGGACAATGCTTGTGCTATGGAAACAGAAATGGTAAGAAGAACCCCCCCATAGGATCAGTGGGGGAGGTAATGACACACAAGACTCCTGGTAGCTCTTCCCTGTTACTGCCTAGCAGAATATTCAGTGGGTTTTGATTGCTTCATTTACTCTTAGCCACTTGCCATAAAGTATTAAATTACCACATAAGTCTTTTTATAGTTACATAGCTGTAGAACAATTGCATGCAAACCTTTATCAGTGTGAACTTGGCGCGTTTGCTGAGGTGCATCCTCATCAGATGTTAAACCTAGGTGAGAAATTTTGGAATTTCCATAAATCATTAAAGCTCCTCAGAATATGTGACATCACCCCTTACCTCAGTGCTCTTGGAGGTCAGAATGCAATAGAGTGGTTAGATTCACTTCTGAATTGAAATAAGAGAAAGGCAGTATGAAACTTCTGTTTGCTGCATCTAAATAATTTCTAATTGTGGAACTGCAGAATGGCAGAGTAAGGAGGATACTTCTGGGGGTCATCTGGTCCAAGCCCTGGCTTGAAGCAGGTCCACTGAATCAGATTGTTCAGGATCTTGTACAGTCAAATTTTGAGTAGGTCTGTTGATGAAGATGCTATATCCTTTCTGGTTAGTCTGGTCCAGTGTTTGCCCAAGGGATGATTTTTATTTCCTAATTTCTAATCAGAATTTTTTCTGCTGCAACTTGTGCTCGTGTCTCTCTTCCTGTCTTTGGGAAAAATCTGTCCCTACCTTGTCTGTGCACTTCTAGCTGAAGACTGCAAGAAAATTAATCTCTTCCTAAGCAGTGTCTTCTTACGATTGAGTAAACCCAGATGTGAGCCGCTCCCTGTATGCCATGTGCTCCCCTGATCCCTACTAAGGTCCAGGAAAAAGAGGGGAAGCACAAGGATTCTTCCCTGCTTTTCCTTCCTTCTTCTGTTCCTGGGTGCCTAAATCAGGTATTGGTGCTCATGCTGGAGGTCAGGGGTAACCAGGAAGAGAGGGACTACTCAGGCAGGTGTGTTCTGAGCAGGCTGCTGAGGCCCATATGTGTGAATGCAAGAAATCAAATTGCAAGCCCAGGCTAAATGGGAAGCAACCAGAGAGAATTACATGCAAAGATCATCCTGATTTGGCCATGGCCTTAGCTCAGAGTCACAAGCTTTTTAAGAAAAGAGCTGATTCCTTCAGTGTAAGACTTCTCTGTAGCACAGCAAATACCTATAAAAAGTTTGACCACGTGACCCGTCATGTGTAGGTGCTGTTTACATTCAGCACAGATATTTTTAGGTTAATTTAAAGACAGTTTAAAAGTATTTTGTTGTGAAAGAATACTTCCTTATATTCTTCCACTTGAAAGTCCACACTGAGAAATGTGCACCAAGCAAATAGGAGCAATGTGCACTGACGGTACAAGGGCTTATTCAGCGCACCTCTGACAAGGTTGGATTCAGTGAGGCAGGCTGTCTTCCCAGATAAATTAGTCATGCGTGCCCATCCAGCACAGCAAACCTGCCTTCCAGTCACTGCATGACTGTGCTGTTAGATACAGAATATCTGTGTGAGTTCAGCTTCAGAAGGGAGGTTTTGATTCTACAAAACTTATTCCTGTTCTTTAAGCTACCATGAGCTAGAATGGGGTAAGGGGGATGGAGAAATTAGGCAGTGGCCCCATTTTTCCCTGTCTTTTAGCTTGTCCTGCACAGCTGGTTTTGCCGGATGGGAGCTGCACATTCCATCCATTAAGATACATTGGAGCAGCTTCATTCCCTCGGAGCTCCTATAGCCAAGTATACACAGACTGCTTGCTTAACACTCATTACTGGTACTCACAGTTCCCAGCAACTTTCTGGGGGCTCATCTGCTTGTAAAAATCCAATAAATCTGAGAGGATGTGGCAATTTCTCGTCCCCATCAATCTGTTATTCCATTTCCAATGCACAGCATGTTGCAGAATCATTTTCAGTAGTAGGAACTAAAGTCTTGTTAATCTCTGTAAAATCCAGAAATAGTTATCCAATCATCCCGATTTAATGGGTGGTTCTCCTGCAAGGATAGCAATGTCTACAAATTTAAGGTAGCTGTGGATTCCACAGAGCATTAGCTGAGATACAGAGGCTTTCATGACCTTGTGACCCATAAAGCTATGCATGTACAAGCAGTTTTAAAACTTCAGTTTAAACATCAAATTGCTGTGCAACATCAACATAACTTTGTCACAATGTTTAGTGGGAAACACTTCAAGCAAATATATTACCCTCTCAGCCAAATATGTGTTAGAGAGAAATATTCACATCTTTCAGTATGGCTGTAGGCACAAACTGGAGCTAAGAAAAAAAGACAACATTTTAAATATAAAGGTTTTATTTATTTATTTATCTATTTTAATGATATATTTGACAGTTCTATGTGGATGCTAAAATAACTACTGCCTGGAATTTTCCTTCTTGTGGGATCACAAAGACTCCCACCAGCTGTGACCTTGGTGGCAGCTGTTCGTAAAATGGTAGAGAGATGTTTGATTATGGGTGTTGTGGCACCCCAGCCAATCACCCCAGGGGGTGGCTGGCTTCTTGTCCAATTACCTTGAGGTTAAAAGGGTATAAAAAGAGCTGTAAATTAATAAATAAAGGCTTCTTGGCATCTTGGTGAAGAAAATCGTCTCTTCCTCACTATTTCTCCTCCTCTGGCAACTGGCAGATAAGCAACAGTTCTGGTGTACAAATACTATTTACTGCAGGATTTAATTAAAAGATGCTTGTTAGGGAAAAATACAACAACAACAACAAATTCTGAAATGCCAGTGGTATTATATGCAGGAAAAATAGGTAAGAAACCACAATTTTGAAGACTTTGTTTATTGTATGTACACTTTGAAGTCTGATTTACGAGCTGAATTCAAGAACATGTAGAGGTGATCTCTATGGGTGAGGATTTTGTATTGTGGGGTGGGAGAAGCAAGTAGAATCCATAGGGGACTCCTGTATTTCTTATTGCCACCTTCTTTTCACCCATGGGGAATGGCTAGTTATCCACATAGTCATAGAGTATTATTTAAAAAATAGCAAGTTTTCCTCATCTACCCTACTCTAAAACTGTGCTCCACTGGCTGATGAGTTGAGTCATCCACATGAAGAAACTGGCCATGTGTGACCCAAATCAATTGTTGCCATAACCTGCCAATATGTAAATAGGTAACTCTAACTTGCATTTATCTGTGAGCAGGGAACTTGTTAGGATTCTCAGAGCTTTGAGTTGGGGTTGAGGTGACTGTGGGTCTGCAGAGAATTCTGTTCGTGGGAGCTGGACCTCCTGGTGGACCCATGTGTTGTTAAAGCTGGAAGAGGAAAGGAGAGATGTGTGTGTACTCCCAACACTGAATGTCCTAAAAGGAGAAAATATTTCACGGAAAAGATGGTGGAATTGGCTGGCATTCAGAACAGATGTAGCCCTCACAGTGAGCAAGCCTGTTACAGCAATAATCTGGATGAGTTCTCCACTGATGTCCTTAAAGTGAACTGCTGTCCAGAAATGTTTGTTATACAGAACACCAGCCAGGAAAGAAAAGAACATGTGTGATACACACTTTCTTCCCCCGAGAACAAGGTCACACTGCAGGTAATGTAAAAAGCTACTGTTTTCAAACCTTCCTGGTCAAAGTGCAGAATTACAAGGGTAGGCTGTATGCATTCATATGGAAAATGTGCTCCACTCTGATGAGCTACAGGAGGGTCAGGACTTCCCAGAACTATTCTCAAGTGATCTTAAAGGATGAATACCACAGATTTCATCCTCTGCTTCTTCCCGGTGCTTTTTCAATAGCACTGCTGGAGAGAATAGCTTCACACAAGTGGCCTCAGTTTTCAGTCAGTATATTTCTTATGCTGACACGGATAAAAGGAATTTGAAAGGAGGGTCCTAATTCAGTTTGTATTTAAAGCCGAAATAATCTGTCCTTGGCTTGCACATGTGTCGCTGTCCTGTACCAGGTTAAGAGGGTGTAAAAATGCTGCTGACGACTCCCGTTAGAGAGTCCCTTAGGAATTATTACAGTGTGGGGTAATTAGCAGTGTTCCAGGGAAGCTGGCAGGGAGCTCCCTTTCCCCTTCAGGGACTCCGTTAAATAACTCAGGTTCCCCTGGGATTTGCACAGCCCTCACTGTATGGTGGACCAGGATATAAAGCAAACAAACACGTAGCTACGACCAGACACCAAACAAAAACCAGACTAGCTGGCGTCTAAACGCAGGCTCCTGCAGCCAGACCTAGACAAGCAAATAAGCGATGTTGCTAAGGGCGCACGCTCCGACAGCAGCTCCTGGCGTGTTCAGTGGGAATTGCTGCCTCCTCCGTGGGATGAAAACCAGGTCATTTGCTGAGTGCCTGAACATGGATTTAACAGCCTCACTAGGGGTGGATGTGGTTTTCCTCTGAGGAACTCTTGGCCTTATGTTACATGTTTTCCACAGCACACACTTCCCTCCCCATCCCTGAAAAGAAAAACTAAAAACCCCTGACTGCTGTAAATCAAAGAAAATTCATAACTTGCTTGAGGTACAACAGCTGTTGATTTAAGGCTCGACATCTTTGGGAGCACATTGCTGCTAGGAAGATAAAATTTTTTTTGACAAAGTTGTGACCATAAAAAATCACAAGGATTTAGTCAACATTTAGAGAGGTTTTGCATCTCCCTTATAATAAATAACAGTAATAATAGCTCACTTTTATATGGTGCTTCCCAGATTCAAAATGCTTTACAAACACCAGCTAATTAATCTTATTGAAATACTTTCCCTTGCAATCCATTGATATAAAGTCCAAAATGCATCTCATAAAGGGGGATGATGACTCATAAAATGCAGCATTTTCCTCACTGTGTGACTATCACTGGCTTTTAAAATGGCAAATATAAAAATCACACACCTTTATATTTATGCAGTCTATTCTTCAATTACTACATCTGTGCAGTGGCCGCTAATGGTTTATTTGGGCTGAGGACATGACTGGAATTTGGATCCCTGATTCCCTGGTCACTTTATTCCATGTGCTGGGATTTGTTCAGATTACAGGGCACATGGCAGTTATCAATCAGTCTGTCAAGGCTGATGGTCTCCTGCTCCTGCTTGAGGTCTGTGGGTGAAATGGGCTGCTCCAGGGAGGCAGGTCAAAATGGGCATCAGTCTGGGCAAGGCAGCAGGTGGGTTACCTCCCCCTTTGCAAGGTCTGCAGAGACATGAAGGGAGAACAACATTGGTAGCTCTTGTAAATGCTCCCAGAAATCCTTACTCTCTTTTGAGAATGTAAAGGAGATATGAAGGGGACACTGGTCTTGTGTTCCCCTTCCTGTATATCCTATCTCATACCATGTCCCCGAAGGAACATGAATCAAGCCTGTGGTGGAGAAAAGGGGGTTTTGTTAGCAAACTTTCTAACATGTATTTATTGACTGACAATGTATTGGGTGTGCACAGCATGTTGTTGGGAGGGGGAGGTGGGAGGAGGGCTACATGGATGGGTCTGTGAGAAAATGCTAGAGGCTTCACCTGTGTCTGATAGAGCTAATGCCAGTCAGCCCCTAGAAGCACCTGCTGCTGGTTAAGCCCATCAACAATGGTGGTAGCACCTCTGGGCTACTTCATGAGAAAATAAACAAAGCTGTGACACAGCAGTTGGAGAGGGGAGTGAGAATATATGAGAGAAACAATTCTGAAGATACTAAGGTTGGTGGAGAAGAAGAAGGAGGAGGAGCAGCAGCTTTGGGTACCAGAACAGAGATTCCCCAGCAGCCCATGGTGAAGACTGTGGTAAGGCAGGTTGCAGCACTTGGAGGTTAATGGTGGAGTAAATATCAACCTGCAGCCCATGGATACATGTAGAGGGAGGAATCCATGATGGAGCAGGTTTGCTAGCAGGACTTGTGACCTTGTAGGGAACCTGTGCTGGAAACAGAGTCTATTTCTGAAGGACTATACCCCATGGAAGGTACCCACACTGGAGCAGTTTGTGAAGAACTGCAACCTGTGGGAAGGGTTTACATTGCAGAAGTTCAAGGAGGACTCTCTGCTGTGGGAGGGATCCCACAGTGAAGCAGGAGAATAGTGTGAGAAATCCTCCTCCAGAGGAGGACAGAGTGGTAGAAACAATCTGTAATGAACTGACCGCAACCCCCTTTCCCTTCCCACCTGTGCTGCTCTGGAGGAGGAGGTAGAGAATTCAGGAATGAAGTTAAGCCCAGGAAGAAGGGAGGGGTGGGGTGACGGTGTTTTGAGAATATTTTTTTTTTTTTGGTCATTACTCTGATTTGATTGGTAACAAATTAAATTTTCTTCAAATCGAGTCTGCTTTACCTGTGATGGTAATTGGTGAGCAGACTCACAAATCTTTCATTATACTTTCTCCTTCCTATCCAGATGAGAAGGGGGAGTGATAGAGTGTCTTTGTGGTGACTTGACCCTGGCTGGACACAAGTGTCCATCAAACAGTCAATATTTTTGTGAGAATTCCACCAGCCATATTGTTGACTTACTGGCAATAATGGCAAATCAAGGTTTCACTGCTGTTCTCCAGCAAAAAAAAAACCCCTCTGTGTTCGCAGTGCAGAGGACATGCCCTCAAAAGCTGGAAACACAAAACAGGGTTGCAACTATAGATTTGTTATACCCAGCATATGCAGTACCTTTATCAAAAAGATTAGGTAACTTTACAACTTTCACCACTGTTTACTGCTTCTTACTTAAAAATGACTGTAGAGAAAAACCCTTACCATCATTAAACTGACTAAAGGTGAAGCCAAACTCAAGCTAACCTTTGCACCAGACACAAATACTAATGACTCTTCATGCTAATATACTTTACTTTTTCTTTGACTTATTAATTACTGCTAAACCTATGGTAACATTTTTTATAGTAAGCAGTAAGGTAATTGCATAGCTGTGGGATTATCTTGTGGGATGGGATAATTATTAAGTACTTTTGCTTTCTCTCTGTAGAAATGTTGAAAGACCGTATTTTAGGTCTTGACTCTTATTTATGTGAATGCTGCTGTACTCCATATAAGTAATACCAGAAGCATTACAGTGAATGCAAAAATAGTTTACTAAGTCTACAAGGCCCTTTTAAGCTGACAAAATGGTACAAAGTGTCCTTAAAGATTTATGAGAATCAGACTGTTGGGGCTCTTGTTTAGCTCAGATCTGTGCTTAGTTTAAATCAGTTTGTTGACTGAAGAAAATGACAGCAGAAGAAACTGAAACCTGGGGAGTTTCCTTCCCCTCACAGGCAGGTCTTTTTGCAAACCATACTTTAAGGAGTGATGCGTGATTTTTCTGTGACAGGTATGTTTTTTTGCATCGTCTTGCTACTAGTACTTTTTTTGTATTTTATCACATCATGTGAATTACATTTATATCACATTTACAGTGTAATCACTGTGCTCTAGTTACACATTTGAGAATGACCATGCTTAGCTATAAATACCATTTAAGCCTGAAATGTTTGAGATATCCAAGCATTAATTTGTTGTTCAGGCTATTCTTTACATTTAGTACTGAGCACAGAGCCTTCTTCCCTTGAACAAAACCACATTGTCAGCTGGATGAGAGGAAGACTAATGAAAACTTTGCTGGTAAGCTGGAATCAGCACTGCTCACCAGCTTTTAATTGATGCAAGTGCTAAGGAATTGATGTGTGTGTGTGACTACTTAGTGATAAGTAGAAAATAGGGAAGGAAAAAGGTATTATCATATTACTTGAAATTGTAATGAAATGTAGCAGTTAATAGCTCCCTCTTTGCAAATATCTATGTATAGAAATGTTCTGGACAGATGCTCAGACTATTCTACTATTAACAGGATACAATCTCAGAGCCTACAGAAGACCTGAGAAATAAATCAGAATGTGTCATTAGCTAATAAGGAGCTGTGGAGGACAGGGGAGTCCAAAAAGCATATGTCTTAGATCACATGGCTCTTTCAATTGTTATTTTTTCTTAAACCCAAAAGGTGTACTCTTCATTTTACAGACCAGTGGGTAAAACTTCCAGATAAGATAAAGGAAACAGAGGGTCAATACTCCTCTCTACTGAAGCATTGAAATCACATATTCATATGCAAGAACAGTGGGTTATGTTACCATTTATTTTGGGAGATATGGATTTGAATCTTTGGGAAAATACCTGTTTCAGTGAAGGTTTTAGTGTCACAGTTTTGAGTTTAATCATGTAGGCTGCACTTCATTCTTTTTCGGGTACCTAGGTCAAAATCCCATGAGCACAGAGGTGACAACATTGCCAATCTGACAGCAGTATCACAGCAAATCTATGGTTTTGACTATAGTATAGTTTTCTTATCTCCTTTGATATCAACACCTCTTCTGAAAGAGCTGTTAAAGAGAACATCCATAACTTTTGGTCTTGTCATATGAGAAGAATAAATATAACTGTTTGTGTATGAAGAGTTTTTGACAAGTAATGGCAATGTCCCACCTCAGCCTCTTCACATCCTCTGCTGTCAACTCATACATTATTAATAGGGTTGTTTTTCAGATTTTGTACATTTTTTCCTTTAATGACTTTTTTGATTGCAATAAAGGCAGTTACAGAGAAAATTCTAAATAATTTCTTAAGCATTAAAAAATCAGTTTAGCTCCCTTTAATCATGTCTACATATCTGATGAAAGATGAGCAGCCTCTCTGTAATCCTGGAAGCCCTGTAAAAATCTCTTTCTCTGTATCCTTATTCTTAGAGATCTGTAAGGGGCAGTTAGGACAACTCTATGTAGATTTAGGCCTTTTGTTTATTTTGGGCCTTTGTTTATTCTCCCCAAACACTACTATTCTTTATTTATATATTTTTGAATTTCAGAAGCAGAGGACTTGTTATAGCCAAGTATAGTTCTTCCAACCTAAACCAGACTAATATTTTCCAACCCACATAGCACAGTGTAGAAAGAACAGAAATAAATAAATCAGCTGGTGAACCATTATCATTCACTTTAGTGAAATGTAAAACCAAATATAGCTGTCATTTTCTAACTTCCATTGAAAATAAATTGAAAAAGTGTATCATTCTTTAACCTAACAAAGAAACAGAGAACTGCCTAATACTCTGTGATGCACAGTCACTTGTGCATTGCAGATATAATATATATTACAAAATGAAAAAAAAAAAAAAAGAAAAAGAATGAAGTAGCGAGATGGTTTAAAGTTGTAAAAGTGGCTTATCATATCCCAGAATCATAAAAGTGTCATTTGAAAAAGAGAGAAAATAAAGAAGGAAAAAAATCAATTAGGAGTAGGCAAAGTAGATAGTGGTTGTTTCTATCTTCCTACACTGCTTTGCAGCCACTGTATCAAGTAGATAAGAGGGTAGGTGGGTGTGGGTGTTGTAAAAGTCCAATATTGGAATAGTCTCAAACCCTCAGCTTTCTGAAACAGTTTATAATGCCAAAGTATTTTTTTTCCAAGGTTGTCAACATAATTATAAAGTTTTATTCTGAAAAGTAAAATAAATTTACTATCAATTTTCTTCCAGCTTGGTGGATTGAAGTCACAAAAGGAAAGCAAAGAGTAAGTCCTCATACTTTGTCAGTGTGTTCAGAGGAATGTGAAGCTTTGGTAGAGCAGATGAATGAGCAGGGTTGTGCTCCATAGGACATCCTCTCTTTCCAAGTACCTGACCTGGGAGTCAGTCATGCTGAGGACAGTTGATCTTTACTCTTCATTGACCAGACTAAGAACTGAGCCTGGTGAACTTGTGTAGTTTGATGGCTTCAGCTGCACAATTCATGGTTGCCTTCCTACAACCAGACCAAGCCTAGAAAGCTGATTCCCAGGGCAATGTGACAATGATCATTTAACAATAAATCTCCCTCAACCCAGAAAATTTTTGACCAAGTAGCTATGCTTGGAAAAGAGTTCTTAGGTACTCTCACTTGTCTCATTTACCACTCAAGGGTGGTTCAGACCAGTTTCAGACACTTAGTGCCTCATTATTACTAAAACCTATAAGAATTGCATAGTCATTATCTTGGATTTAAAAACAGCTCAGTGGAGAAGTGGTCCATCGTAAGGGCTTCAAATAGCCTGTGCCAGAGTGTAATTGCTGACATGTCTGGGGTGCTGACAGCTAATGAAATGCACACTAATGAGAAACCCTCTCACAAAGATAAATTTTATGCAATATGGTTATACATTTAAAAGCACTGTCCAGTTTCCCTGGAGCAGTTGCTGATCACACATTAATCAGCCTTTAGAAAAGACCGTTAGCAAAGGGTTATAAAGTTTATCCTTGTTAAGAGGAAAATACTAGTACTGTAAAATATTTTTCAATAGACAAAAATACAATGGCTTGCTTCAGAATAAAAATGGCAGATGCCATGTTTAGGGGAAAGTAAAGAGTTACACAGTGTTCAGCTCCTTCAGAGGACCTCAGGAGACACAGGACATGAATTATATTCTAATTTATAGTATCCTAATTGTGTCAGCTGACATGGACAAATAAACAAAGCCTTTTTCATATAATATACCTGACAAGCATCTATTACAGCATCCTCCAGAAGCAATTTCCAGTGAGCTGTATTTTCATGCATAGTCTTATTAAAAAGTTAAGGAAATTGGAGAGTATATTTGACAAATAAAATGAGAAAATTAATGGAAATGGATAATCCACTCAGATATTCAGAAAAAGTGCATGAAGAACCAAACACAAAGGCACAGGAGAGGAAATACTTCAATTCATAAAGAGATAAGTGAATGATACTACTTGTTTGCTCTCTTTTTCCTTAGCATTATTAAATTACATACATGCATACAGTAGCTCCAAGAAATACTAACCAAGACTGGAACTATTTTATATTAAATCCTCTATATACACTAAATCTGACACAGTTTGATTCTCCCTTCTTCTTCCTAATCCTCCAAAATATCCACTTATACTTTCTACTCAGAGTAAGAAACACACAAATTGTAACTGAATGCTAAACACAATTATTATTACAATAATTTTGCTTTGGCCATAGAGAACTTCACGGTGTCACGTAATATGAATTAATTCCTGGTTTGTGAAGAAAGGCATATAATGATTTTGGTTTTACTTCAAATTGTCCACTATTTCCTGCAGCAGTCTTGAGAAAAGTGTATGAAATACTTCATACTTTTACTCAATTCCTTTTAAATAAAAGATTTAAAATGTGAGATGAGGACAACTGTGCACACTTTAAATGTCATTATATGAGGTTCTGTGCATGACTGTTCATTTTGGAGCCACTGGCAAAATCAAACTGGTTTTGAACTTTTCACCTGCCATAGGAGTGCATATTAGCACATGATGGACAAATCTGCAACTTCATATAGTGGCTGCTTTGTAAGTTGCAAGTCTTACATTGGCTAGAAAAAGTAGTGTGCAAGATTATTGTCAACAGAATCTATCCAAACTGTATTTTGTCTTCATTGTTTAGAGCACATTCTGCCCAAGAAGCTGTTTTTACAAAATTTCCTTAATTGATTTTTATTGAGCAAGAAACGATTCGCAAGAAATTATTTACAATATTTGGCACTGCATCAAATCCTCTTTTGGATGATAATTATTATATTTATCTTCAATTAGGGGAGGCAGTATGAGAAGATAATAATAAAATAAACCACAGTCTGTGGGATGCTTTAGATGTGGAATTGATCACATGTCTGTGACTTTTCCATTGTAGCCCTGTTCCTGGCACCCAGTCAAGGTCCTGACAACAATGATTCAGGTTCTCATTCTTACTGAGCATCCTCTTCTATTTCTGTAGAAAGCCTTTTGGCTCATCTGGTTTCCAAACAGGTGTATCCCTTTTTTCTGTACCTCATTAGGCACCTTGCCAAGGAGAGAAAGGCTGATTCAACTTGCCTGTCAAATGGTCTCTTTTAAAGTGGCACCTTTGAAAGTGAGATCCAGTATTTTGCTGATGCATCTCAGCTCAAGGTTGGGAGACAACAGAACATTCCTGATTATTCCAGAAAAAAAATTCGTAAGTAATAGTGATCACAAGAGCTCTTTGTTCCTGCATATCTCACCAAAAATATATATATTGTGTTCTGGTTATTTCCAGTCACAGTTGCCAACATATAATAATGGATAAATAGACCTTTCATAGGTTTCTTAAGGTGGGATTACTGATATGAAAAAAAAAGTTTTTCAGGGGTTTTTATTTGGGAATTTTTTTTATTTATTTCCTTTGGAGTGAAAGGGCCCATACAGAAACTGAAAAAAAACCCCAAACCCCAACAGATCCTTAATATAAATAAGGTTACATCTGATGTATTTAGCTTCTACATGTTTGGGCTGGAGCCCTCCCACAAACCTGCTGGGCTCTTCCTGCTCTGGGAACTGCTACTGCAGTCCCAGTGCCTTTCTGTGGGGGCCTGGCTTGCTGCCCTACAATCCAGAGATCACCCCTGTGGCTGTGACCAACCCCCTCTGGCCTCTGCCTTGGGAAGCAGCCCCTGGGTGGATGAGGGCTGTGAGGCAGGAGCTGCCCAGCTGTGGGGACAAGGCTGGCTGGCTCCAGACGCAGAGCCTGCTTGGGTCCAAATCTGGGCTCAGCACCACAAACCAGGATGCCTCTTCAGCTACCAGCCTCAGCCTGGGCCAGAAGAGCTCTATAGGAACATCCCACACACAGTTGTGCAACTGTAACACCTGCTCCTGTAAACCCTACTCTAAACTTCTATTACACAGGCTTAAAAATTACTAATTTAAAGAAAACAAAGGAAAAAATTAATTTAAGGAGCTCTTGATAATGCCAGCTAATGTGGCCATCTATCCAGAACAATAAGATTATATACACAAGTTACAAAGAATGTTTGCAAACATTATCGTTAATGTGCACACCTTATCAACATACATTGATTTTATGAGCATCCTTTAATTTAAATAGCTTTGATTTTCTGTCTGGAAGACAAAAGAGGACATTAATAGCCATTGCTTACTGAATTTACAGAGCTGTACATTAGCTCCTCTAAAATGATCTTGTGTTTATTGTGCTTTAACTATTAATATTTAAAAGAATATTAAAAATGTTGGAAACCCAAGTCAGGTAGACACTATAGAAATAAATTGCATATTTGATATTAATTCACCCTGTTACTTCCTATCATCTTCTATAAAATTATATACTTCTTGCAAAGCTACCAACAACAATCTCTGTGTGCCTGTTTATTACCTGTATAGATATCATTATTCCCCTGTGACAGCAAAGTCAAATTCAAGGCATTTTTCATAAACTAGGAAAAATTACCTTTCCAGTGACATATGACACAACCTTCAACTACTAAATGAATCCAAGAAAAATTATCCTTTGGGAAAAGACCTTGCACATGATTTGTCAGCCTTAAAAATATTTTTTGAGAAAGTTAATTCTGAGAGTCTGTATAACTGAGCAGTGTTTTCTGTTTATATTTAAACTGTGTTCTGCTGTGATGCATTTCAAAATCCAAACTACGGAAAAAAAAAATTTGCTTTGCTATATTTTAGCTGTACAAAGTCTGTTAGACCCTCATGGTGAGATCTGAGACGTTATTGGAAGTCTCACATAAAAATCTTATTTGTAAATGTCACGTCATGATTTTCAGCACCGAGGTCTTCCAAGAGATTGATGCTGTGATGAGGAGCCTGAGGAATGGAGTCTAAAACAGGTGAGATGTCTGGGGATTGACAGGGGAGTTAAAGCAAGATGAAGTGGCTGAAGCAAGAAGCATCAGCTTTGAGAAGGAGGGGAGGACAAAAAGGTATTCATAAGGAGAGCACACTAATTCCAAAACCTCACCTAGATTTAACCTTCCTTCTGCTGTTGATAATGATGTGTCTGTAAATCCCATTGGCACCTGGGCTCCTTAGTGCTGGTCCATATGTAGGATGATAACCTACAGATGCTGCTACTGCCCTCAGTTACAGGGATGGGGTGAATACACTACCTGCCCACAGCTCAGGGAAGGGTTAATGAAAGGCTTAATTACCTCCCCAAACTGAGATAAAGCTGTGGCTCTGAATCAGCAGCTGTAAGACATGGTTGTTTGGGCATCATAGAGCAGCAAATGGTGAGTTTGTCGTCTGCCTTGGAGGGGCTTCAGAGGTACAGGCTGATAGGAGTAGTGGAAAAAACAATGTGAAGTGGAAAGCTACTAAATGGGGAACTAGGAAGCTGCAAAGAAAGAGGGAGAGGTAGGGAAGGATGATCTGCTATTGCTTGTTTCAGAGTTGGTGGAAAAAACATCTCTGGTCATCCCTGCTCCCACCTGAATGGGCTGGGCTATAATGTCTGAAGTTAGTGTAGGGGCTGATAGCTGAGTTTGCAACTCCTTGCATTTACAGAGTATGATTTCTGACCTATTTGATATTTGTGGGGACTGGTTCTCTTATGGTTGGGTATGGGATGAGGATGCTTGACTTCATTGCAAGCACCTGCTCAGAGCATTCTTCTGCTGCCTTGGTGGGATTCAGCTGTGCAGTACAGCTTGGTGCTGTGTAGAGACTCTGAGGCTACTTCTAATGGCAGCACTGTGTGGCACTTGGTCTCACACAGATGATCTTGCTGAAAACCACGTTGGATCAGCCTGAACAGCACAGTGTTTAATGCAGCTAAACCTTTCCATCCCAGCTGGATCACAGTTCTTCCAGGTAATGCTATGCTATATATTCAGGTACTTCCTACTCAGTGTAACTAAAAATACTGCAAAGGTATTTGGTGTTTACTGAAGCAGGGTGACACTGTTAATCTCCTCCATCCTGCAGTCTAGGAAAATTAAATTTGTCATCTGCATATGTATGTAGTGTTAAAATTGAATTTTCCTGGAATCTGGAGAGTTTGCATTTCAGACAAAACCATGTGAAATTATTTATGTGTGTAAGTTTTCAAAAGCCAATTGAGCTGCTTGCTCAGGGGGGAGGGCCATGAGTAAAACTCTGATGAGTGGGACAGGCAAGATGGTCACAGCCCTGCAAAACAGGGATCTGTCACTGGATGACTCATAGCACCTGGCTAGTGGTGAGTGTAGCTGCTGGTGAGATGGTCGGACTGATGGTGAGCTGGGGCTGAGAGGCATCATGATTGATGTGTTTTGTAGGAAGCTAGGCCTGGCACAAACATAGTTTGTGGTGCACGTATGTTGTTTCTGATTCAGCAGAGACTATTTTGGAGGCAGATTGCCAGTGCATGTCTGCTGGTGCTGGTAAATATGTAGAAATACCTGGTAACTGATCATAGTCTGGTCTGTGTGAAGGTTTGGGTGGGAAAAGGTGAGGAAAGAGTGATAGGAGTAACTGATGCGTGGTAGAGTCACGCAGAGTCAGCTGTCTCTGTAGCTGTATCCCGAGCAACTGCTGAGATGTGAGCACAGGGTGAAACTTCGCTCACTTGTGTGTCATTCCTCACTCAATGTTATTGCAACTACTTTCCCCCCTCCTGTCTTCTCAGTAGAGAAGCATTTGCTCATCACTGTTTTGCAGTGGGTGGCTGTTCAGCTCACAGCAAATTCTGGAACGTGCTGGGTTCTGCCAGCCATTGCTCTCCCTGTTTCCATAGGGTGTAGCAGCTGAACACCATGCAGTCTTTGGTGACTCCTTTTTTCAAAGGCTTTTTTATTGTTTGGAGTGATAAAACTAGCAAAGGGGTACAGGAATACAGGGGTTATGGAAGAAGACTGGCTGTACTAGGAAGTGAGTTGCTGAGGTTTTTTTTGCAGTCTGTATTAGTAAGCTGTCTGTTGGACTATCCTTCCTACTTTATTCTGTTTGCTTGAGTTGAACTTACTGTGTTTGATCTTAACTAAGACTCATAGAAACTGCTGCCTACTGTCTGGTAGTGTGTATATGCAGAAGAGTTTACTGGGCTTTTAATCCTTGGCAACTTCACTAAACTTCAATACCTGCTGTGACGTATTCCTGTGCATCTCCCTGTCTCTTTCCTGATAAAGAATAGCTCTACCTGATCATGGCAAACTACATTTTCCAATGTGTTATGTTGTCTATCCCTTGTACTCATCATATGTCTTAAAGATTAAATCTAATTTTAGTAAAATCCAAGAGCTGCCATTTAAAATTACCCCTCTCTTTACCAGCAAGGTTACCTGATATAGGACTATTTGATTTATTTGGAGACTTTCAGGGATGACTTATTTTTCTTTCTAAGTCTATATTTAGTAAGAGAGAATGCAGAGGAGCCGGGTAGCTTAAAATAAAACTTGTAGGCTTAAAGTAGTTTGTTGCATTTAATGTGTATGCAAAATAAAATGAAGTTTTGTTTGGGGGCTTAAAATGTACAAAATTTTATTCTAGTGTCTCCCACAGCTCTTAGCATTAAGGAAAGCAACAAAAAGGGTTAATAAAAGTAACAAAAAGAGCTCTGTAAAAATTAGAAAAGTCAGAAACATTCTCTTTGCTCCTTTCAGGAAGACAAACTGAATACAATTTCACTGTCTACAGTTCCTCCCAGTAATGTATGAGGATGTGTTTGT